>QOVD01000125.1:0-38257 GCA_003521225.1 Tuber microsphaerosporum | reverse complement strand
AGAAAAAACAAACAAAACAAACAATGTCCAAAACCCACGGCCTAACACTAGAAGAACTCCAAGAACTCTCGAAAAGAGCTACAGCTGCGAAGGACGTTTCATACTGTACTTATGATACCCCCCCATTACACTCCCACAACCAACTAACGGTGGAGAGAAAAGGTCCATACTCCAATTTCCGCGTCGGTTGTGCCCTCCTCTGCGAAGACGGGTCTTGGGTTATTGGCGCAAATGTCGAGAACGCATCGTATCCTGTAACGATATGTGCTGAGCGGACGGCGTTGGTTAAAGCTATTGTTTGTTTTGCCCTCTTTCCTTCCTTTGTGCGGGTGGCTAAGGGTGCATAGACGGAGGGGAAGAAGAAGTTCCGCGCAATTGGTGTGTCGACGGATATTTCACCGCCGGCATCGCCATGTGGTTTGTTCTCCCTCCTTCCGTTATTCGTAGCCGTTGTGGGGGAGCGTTTGTGGGGCTAATGTGGTGTTGGCGGGCGGTCTACGAAGGAATGTGCCGGCAATTCATACGGGAGTTTTCGGAGAACAGCGTGCCGATTTTCATGTACGGGAAAGTGGAAGGGGAGTGTGTTGTTAAGACTTTGGGAGAGGTATGTTGTGGAATTTTTATTATTTTTATTATCACTACTACTATCATTGTTTTACTTCTTACTTTATGGGGGGTTCGCTTCCCGAGACGTTGGATGGGGAGAATGGCTGACTTGTGATCATGATAGTTGCTGCCCATGTCGTTTGGGCCGGAGGACCTTCTTCCCCCGGGTCGTGGCGCAAGGAAGTAGGCTAAGCTACCGTGCGCAATACCTTATCATACTCCAGTCGGGATTAGGCTGAATGTCGCAATTCTACCGAAACTCGGGTTTTCGAGAAGCTTACTCGTGAATAATGACATTGCGGGGTTACATCATATCATACATGTGGATAGGAGGGGCTGGGTCAGAGATGGTGTACTAGTATGTTATAACTACTATGGGCATATATTAGAGTTTTGGATTTTCGGTTTCAAATAGGTATTTGAAAGCGCTGCCAACTTCTACCGACAAATCACTCGCCTGCAAGGCCCTGCCTTTCTTCTCGTACGCTACCCTTGAACAGTACCTTGTTACGGCAGCTGCTCCAAATGCCGATAACGAGATCAATTCCGAATCGGAAAGTGAGTTGTCGTGACTGGCGTATCCGAGTCCGTCAGTGGCCCTCTTACATAAACCGGTTTCAAGAATCTGGTAAAAACAACACTCACTTCCAAACCCTCTCCCGATAAACCCTCGTCCAAGCCAGGAACGTCCCCAGGCTTCCAGTAAGGGTGTCACCCTGCCCACCACTCCTTTTTAAACCACCTTCAAGATCGCATATAAATGTCTGTTTTCCGTTGGAAATGTAATCCTTCGGTCCCTTTTGTATGATAGTCACACCACCAAAGGCCCTAGCTAGTTTCGCACAAACCTCTATCTCATCACCTTGGGGGTCCACTTCCATAGTTTTACACAGACGCGCGAATTCGGCCTTGTTAGGGGTCAGGATTGCCTTGGCATAGTCTTTAATAATAGACGGCCGGTTTTGCACTAAGAATAGCCCGTCCTGTTATCATAATAATCACTATCAGTATATCCTTGTGACGGGTAGGTCGGTGGGTGCCATACCGCATCTACAACCATGGGCATATTCCTCGCTTTTGCCGCTTCAATTATTTTTGCAGCTGTATCCTGCATTAAGCTGTCGCGGCCAAGCCCGGGCCCTATGACAATTGCGTGTAGGCGTTCGAGCAAATCGATTGTCTTTTGGGATATTTCTTCCGCGGATTGCATCCCCCCCTGGATGTGGTGAGATTGACGCATGTAGGGATGGACCATTATGTTTGGGGAGTAGGTTTTTATGACCTGGTTTGTTAGAACAGCGTGCCGTGGTTTGGGATCGAGGGGCGGGTACTTGAGCTGCCTGCGGTTCGCAGATAACGTGGGACATGTCGGCACCTTGGGTGTATGTCAGCGTTGGGAGTTGAAGAGGATGGAGGAGGAGAGATGGTACGATACCTAGTAGCGCGGAGGCATTTGCTGAGAAGAAAGGTGCGCCGGTATAACTGGAAATTGTTAGTTTTGAGGTTTGGAGTGGAAGTTAGGGATAGCAGACTCTTCGCAGCCCCCGATGACTGCTACACGGCCTTGCTGTCCTGTATGTTATTAGCTTTGATTGAATTGAATTGATCATAGTCTATTTAGGGGGCTAGGGATGAAAACCTTTGTGCATCTTATCCAGCAGCGGAGGAATGAACATCTTTACTCTCTGCAGAAGCTCCCGAGAACTTGGTGTTGGGATTGGCGGCATCTCGAAGGATTCCTCTCTTTATTTATTTTTATTTATTTTGGAAGCACAAATTCAAAGTAAAAGGGGTATCAGATGGAGACACTTCTCCTGGGTAATGTGTTGGAGAGAGCTGGTGAGGATTTAGGACCTGAGTGCTTGTACCTGATGCTAGTTGGACCGTTAAATCATTAAATTTTGTTTGTCTCACGAGTCGTCTTCTGTTGAAGTGTAGCGTATGGATGACGTAACTTACGATACCGGCATGAGCGGGGTTTGAGATGCCCAATCGCTTTGCCGGATCATACCCGTCACTCGGAGATGGCTTTTGAGGGTGTAATTGCTAGTTGCCCGCCAATGGAGGGAGATGGTCGTCGGGAGGCCGCGCAAATTTAGACTATCTTATGGGATACGCGCGCGAGTGCTGGGGCTTGATTACATTACTATCATCGTGCTTTCTGCTTGCCACGATATTCGAGTGATGGCTGAATACTTTAGAGTGCGAGGAGAACGGTTTGCTTGTAAATTTACAGTACTTTGTTGGCTTGGTGAACTGTGTCAACACATGCGTCGCAGCGGGATCCCGTGTTCAAGACCCCCAAGTTCCAGGGCCTCCTTTACCAAAGCGTACCCCTCATCCCTATACTAAGTTCCACTCATCAGGTCACGGCCACAATTGATCTAAAATACACCAAAGTTTGATTTCTCACTAACTACAGAGGCCCTTCAACCTACCCTTGTCGAGATTTCTTATGGACCCTGCCGTACAACGGGCACTAGGGCTTCCATAAAATTTCCGCTGACGCCTGCAGCACTTTGAGGAATCGGTTTAGTTCTCCAGTAAACTCAGGAAAGTTATGGTTCGGGTTTGAGGAATAACTTCCAAGCTGGCGCCGACACCTCTATGACCTCATGAGGTGGAAGGGCTATGAAGTTCCCTTGATCCCTGCTCTCCTCGCAGATATCAACTAGGATAAGTTACCAAACAACTACTTACTCATCCGCGAAAGCCTAAAAAAATATTCCTTGCCGAACGACCGCTACTACTGATATCTCATTGTTGGGTATGGCGGAGCGTTAGGTGCGCACGGCGACTAGAAACTGCGCAGCAGAAATCGCGGCGCTGTTCGTAACTTCGGCTATGATAGTTCAATTCTGTTGAAAACTTCCTAGGACTAGGGGCGGCATTTCTGAGCTACCGGGCGTGGCTGGCATTCCGCTATACTTAGGAAACCGCCACCCCCGGCACTGCGATACTACACCATATTATCTGCTCACCCTCCCCAAGAAAGTATACCACCACCACTGGATATACCACTAGTCCATCGCTCCCCACACCTTACGGCTCCTCCTGTGCACACGAGGACGAAGACTGCTGGAGCTGCTCCGGTTTAAGCCTACTCTTGGTGCAAGAGTTCATGATCAGTATCTGAAGCGTTAGCTCTAATGTAGTCTTGAATGAGTCGCTGGCACTGAAGGAATGATAGCCATGGCAAAAAAGGGTCCTTGGGTTTTAACTAGAGATGAGACTAAGAGGGCTCAGGTCTGGATACGTCCCGGGCTACCTGTGAGCCTTGAGAGATTATTAACGAATCCCAGAGAAACATTATGAAGGGTGGTATGCTCCGGGCGCTCGCAATAGAGGGTATTAGCTTCTTCTCTTACCCTCCGAGTTAAAGTTTATTTTTCTTCTTCATACTGTATAAATTGCATTATTAGTGCGTGCATGAGTTACGAGATATCTACTTTTAAGAGCGGTTCGTTTTCGCTTTGTGACCGATTTGGAGGGGGAAGCTTCACTTTCCATATACTCGAGTACCTGTGATACCGGTATTGTCCTTCGCATTTTAATTCTCACATAACGTCACTCGACGATGGCTCTTAAATTGCAGCAACTGCGGGGCTTTGGCGGCAGGGCAGGTGCTAGTATGAGGGCTGCAGCTGAGGCAAGACAATCGATTTCCTAAAAGGCAGCCCTCGAAGACTCGGGAGTTTTGTGGTTAATCAAAGCACTCTACTTGATGGGCCAGAAGCAGGATTCCGTTTCCATAGAACCATATCCGAGATAACACATGGGGTGCCCACAGGACAGTACGGCATCACGCCTGTTCCCGAAGCGGTCATCTACTGCCAGTGTCGTAGTAGCGCTTTCCTTATCTGCCTTTCAATTGAATGCCTTAAAAAACTCTTTCGATTCGCTATCCGTCATGTCGCTAATCTCGGGGTCCTGAGACAAAAGTCCTTGAGAAGAGTTAACGCTTTCCTGACATGATATAGCCCAAGCTCTTTGGCTCTGCTTGATCTTGTTAACTGGTTTTCGTAATTCGGCTAACTTGCAAAACTAAACCTATCGTGGACTAATGCTGCAATCTGTAGTTTTACGGTACTTGTACTCGTATACTGTCGTCGTCCCTCCTCTATCTCTCGCTTGCATTCTTGTGGGAAGGCTTCGGATCACTCGGCTATCAAAGCACTCAACGGGCTCTGATAACCGTGTCCACAATCAACCATTGAATATTGCCCTCCCGCTTTCCTTGTCATTTTCCCCTCTCTCTACTCTCTGCTCTGCCTTCCTCGCCTGTCTCTTCAGCCAAGAGGGGAAAACCTTCCACCTTTATACCCTCTTGAACCATAAGGATTCGTAACACTTTCCCCAGCGTCGCCATCATTCACCAAACAGCCCACGATCACGTTCCTACGACTACCGACACGAAGAAGGTTCCATCCCCAATATTGCCGCTGCTTGTACCCCCGTAATACCTATCCTAGCTGTTTTTGGCTAACGAGGGGGGTTTTCTTTCTTTTTTCTTTTCATCATTGCAGCAGGTGTGTCACTTTTTTTCTCTGCGGTGATGGATGGATGGATGCGTTTTAGGGTTCGTATCTACCGGTAGATAGATATCAGACTGGTACTGGAGTATATGGCTTACAGTAGCCTGCTCCTTCTTTTGTGTTCAGCTTGGTATGTTTTGAGTCTTTGCACAGTCTTGCTAACTTGCTAGCAGCTTGCTAGTATTCTATGAGGCAACGTTCAAGTTTTGCACTTGCAGTGGTTTGCAATACTCGAGTAGAAGCGAGGTTGATGTGTTATGAATAGAAGCCCAGATCTGAGACATGCATTAAGCTCCTCATCTATCGCCATGTGACTGTTGGTTGGCTTCCGCCAATCAGGATCCGTTTCAGGTACCGTTTGCTTTGTACGATGGAATGAACTCTTTTCTCTCGGTGAGATGGGCTGAGAATACCAGTATGGGGGGAGTTACTGGCAATCCTCTGACTCTGCACTCTACTGTACTTGCTTTCTTGAGCACTTTGCTGTTTTTATTTTTACTTTTAATGAGAATTAATTATTTCTAGCCTTGAAAGAATGGCTTATCGGCCTCGTCATGTAGGGAATTTTAAACAAACTTCTGTGCTTCCCGTTTGGTTGGATCCGTTGGTTGGGCGGGGCTTGCCGCGTCTTGTATTGGCGTGGTGACGAGGATTGGGAGCTTTGTCCTTTCACCACCACCACCACCACCACTGCCACGAGCACAAGCTTCCACCGCCTTTCTCGCACTCCTTACCCTCAGCAAGCATATAACCCGTACTACCCCAGTGGTATTGGTAATTACTGCCATCATATTCTTGTTCCCCATTGCCCAATTCTCGTCCGCCTTAGATTCCGATAAAAATAATGCCCGCTCCCGAGAATGCCCCTCCTCGGGACCTTTCCCCAAAGGGCTCTGACCGCGGTGGATCGAGCCTCCGTGCCACCGGCGCCTCAGGCGTCGAATGGGACGATTCGGATCGGTTCGATTCCGCTGGAGGCCTTCTCTCTTCGTCACCTGAAGATGATGACCACGCGGACAAAGATTTTCTCGGAGGCGGAGACGAGGAGAGGAAGTCTGCCTTCTACAATTACAAACAGGAAAAGACTTTAAAGCAAACGGACGCAAAGATGTTTTACCAACAGCAGCAGCAAGCAAATAGTGGTTGGAACTCTCCTGTAATGCGTGCTTCTACGGGAAACTGGGCGGGCCCTAGTGGTGGTGGTGGTATTGGGAACCTGAGCAGAGCCGGAAGTGTTAGGTCTTTTACATCCTCTCACCAGCCGTCCTATCTCCACCATTCGCACCACCAGTACTTAGGACCAGCTGCCGGAGGCTCTACCTTCAGTATTACTGCATCAAGAAGCCTTGGTAACGCTACACCAGCACCAGTGGGAATGGCTTCACTCGAGAAACCTAAAGAGCACGGGGGTGTACAAGCCCCTGAGATGAGCCGCTTTGATCCCCATGGTGTCATTGCCAGCGCCGCTAGGCAGCGGGGAGACTTTATTAATCCGCAGGGAGAGATGCTCCCCGAGCCACAGGGAGGGTACTTGGGTGGTGAGTATAGATTTTTTCCTAGCACTGTATCTCGGAATCCTCAATGTCTCAGAATCAGTAAACATGAAAATAACCTATATACTTTTGCATTTATAGGGGATCCCGCTCTCTCAGCAGAACTTTCTACCATCTACACTAATGTTCAGAAGATCTTGGATATACGCCATAAATACTTGCGAGTATCGCTGCAGGGGCATGCTGACAACCCTAGAGACGACCCTGGCTGGAAGGTTTACCCACTCCCACCACCTCCTGTCTGGGTCGAAGATGGAACTCCTCATCCACCGACACCGAAAGGCAGTGGAGGGAGTGCACAGGAGATTGAAGGAGCCAAGAAAGAAGCAAGTGCGAAGGCTCAGAAGGAAGCTCGAAAACCCGGACAGGATATTGGGGAGGATTTTGTCTTCGAGGAATGTGAGATCCCCGGGGAGGATGAAATGGAATTTAAGAAAGATGACCATGGTGTATTCCAGGTGTATGAGAACAAAAAAGGTAAGCCCCAGTTCGGGGCGATTTGATCACTACAACGTCCTGACAGCTGGCCATATTATAGCTCTGGATGCTGGCATGCCTGTTGTGGCTATTCCTACACTGAGGGAATATTATATCGATTTGGATAAGGTTCTTGACATTTCGAGCGATGGCCCAAGCAAGAGCTTCGCCTTTAGACGGCTGCAGTATCTTGAGGGCAAGTGGAACTTGTACACTCTACTGAACGAGCATCAGGAAATGGCAGACTCCAAGGTAAGCGGCTAGGTAGAATATCCGCATTGAGACTTGAATCTGAGCGTGCCCCGGTTTCAGAGGGTGCCCCATAGAGATTTTTACAATGTGAGGAAAGTTGATACGCACGTCCACCACTCTGCTTGCATGAATCAGAAACATCTCCTGCGGTTTATAAAGCATAAGATGAGGAGATGTCCGGATGTGAGCACATACTCCTCCTCTTGTTTCGGGAGCGTATATTCCAAGGCAAGGGAAATAACTGAATTACAGGAAAAAGTCCTATTCAGGGACGGGAAGCATCTTACATTGACTGAGGTGTTCGCTAGCATCAATTTGACTGCATATGACCTTAGTATCGACACCTTGGATATGCACGTAAGTTATGGCTGTCTATGATGGGGCTAAAGTGCCAACAACTCAAACTTTTCATTCGGCAATTAACCTTTGATGGGAGGCAGGCCCATACCGACTCGTTCCATCGCTTCGACAAATTCAATCTCAAGTATAATCCAGTGGGAGAATCTCGCTTGAGAACTATTTTCCTTAAGACGGATAATGACATTAAGGGCCGTTATCTCGCTGAGATTACTAAGGGTCCGTGCTTGATGAAACGCATTCCCCTTTTATTGCATGCTAACTTCTGGGTAATATAGAGGTTTTCCAGGACCTCGAAGCAAGCAAATACCAAATGGCCGAATATCGCATTTCAATATATGGACGTGCAGAAGACGAATGGGATAAGTTGGCAGCATGGGTGGTGGACAACAAACTGTTCTCGCACAATGCTCGCTGGCTGATTCAGGTTCCACGGCTCTATAATGTTTACAAGTCTACTGGCCTTATCAATTCCTTTGATGAGGTGGTTCGCAACATCTTCAAGCCGCTTTTTGAAGTAACAAAGGACCCGTCATCGCACCCCAAACTTCACGTCTTTTTGCAGAGAGTAGTTGGCTTTGATAGTGTCGATGATGAGAGCAAGACTGAACGGAGGACCTTCAAGAAATTCCCATCTCCGCCGGAATGGACTGTTAAGTCTAACCCACCATACAGCTATTGGATCTATTACCTGTTTGCGAACACGGCATCCTTGAATGTCTGGAGGAAACAACGTGGGTTCAATACATTCGTAGTGCGTCCGCACTGCGGTGAAGCGGGAGATACAGACCATCTGGCTGCTGCAGTGCTTTGCTGTCACTCAATCAGTCATGGTATCCTGCTCCGTAAAGTTCCTCTCCTGCAATACATCTTCTATCTTGATCAGATAGGAATTGCAATGTCTCCGCTTTCGAATAATGCGCTCTTCCTTGCATACGACAAGAATCCTTTCCTATCATACTTTAAGCGGGGGCTAAACGTCTCACTTTCTACGGATGATCCACTACAATTTGCATTCACTAAGGAGCCTCTCATTGAAGAGTACTCCGTTGCAGCACAGATCTACAAACTTAGCGCTGTGGATATGTGCGAGCTGGCTAGGAACAGCGTCCTCCAATCTGGATTTGAGGGAGCTATCAAAGCACGGTGGCTCGGAAACGATTACCATGTGCCGGGACCTGAAGGGAATAACATGGATAAGTCCAACGTCCCCAATATTAGAATGGCTTTCCGACACCAAACGTTGCGCGAAGAGCTGAAAATGTGGGTCTCTTCTCGCTCAGCAAAGAACATACTAACCTAGGATAGGCTCGAGCGCTACACCTCCGCGCAAGTTGTGGCCAGCTCTGGTGCATCTGGTCCTCAGGGTGTTACATTGGCCGGTAGGCTCATGCTTCCGGGAACGCCGTTCCAAGTCTCCCGCCCTCACTCGCCAACAACGAGTATGCAAACAAACCCTACTTCAGTGCAGGAGCCCCCTTCTTTGCAAGGTGGCCTCCCATCGCCAACCCAGTGTCCGATATCACCAGGTTTCCCCAAACCCCCTGGATCCGTTCACACCTATGACTTCCAAGGCCAGGGCGCTTCTTCAAACCCTCCCTTGCTTCCCGGAACGGAGTCTCGTGATGGCTACCCAGGCTTCCCTGTCTTGGCTAGGGCCAATACCATCAGCACTGCTGCAGTATTGAGACATCATACTGGTGGCAGTTCGGGAAGCCCCGGCGGCTATGGGGATTACCACATCAGCGGTTCGGAGCCCAGAGTCTGGCCGGGTGTCATAAGCAGGCGTCAGACAAGTATTTCTGAGAAGGACGGCACAAGCAAAGGGACTGAAAATGAGGCGAAGAGCGGCGATCATGGGAGCGTCGCTGGTGGTTAAGCTTTGCTGAGTTGGGCTCCACAGAGGTTTCTTTTACAGTGTTATCTGGCTGTTTTTGTGAGCGTTGGCGTTGGCTTTTGTGGTAGAGATAATTGAATACCCAATTGTTTTCTGGGAGATTGGGCTCGTTTTTATAGGTGTGATTGTTGGTGAGATACGGAGTCACATGCCGCAGTAGTTATTTACGAAAAAGTGGGCCCAAAAAAGGGCTGCACCAACGGAGGATGCAGTGAGAGGATACACCTTGCGGTAGCGGGGTGTAAAGAACATGCATGCATACTCATCGTCTATCACTCGATTTCCACTTGCATTACAGAGAGAGCTATTCCTATAATATTATTCTACCGGTAACGGATAAGAAGTATTCGAACATTTGAGTACTAATATAGTATGAGCGCTTAGGTATGACCAGAAAATTAGCCATATATTTTTCTAATCTCTGCTTGGGATACTTAAGTGTTACTTGTGACAGCCAATGGCTTCATTCGGCGTTATATAAACATCTATCGTGGTGGGTACAGCCATAATGTCGTACTCGCTGTACCCAAATGAGCCTCCCCAGACCTTCATTTCCCCTTCTCCCACTAACTTGCCCTTGTCTGATTGTGGGCAGCTGAGCTGCACTCGATATACATACTGATAGTGTTCTTATCTTGGATGGCTGGATTCTACTAGGAGAGGGCTGAGTTTTATCCTGGGGCGGGTAGAGATCCGGAGGCTTTGGGATTGTTGGAGTGGCTGGTTGTGTAACAGCATTTCTATGCCCAGTCGAGCAATACTCCTGGTAAAGGCTCTAAGCTAATTACCGCCTTAAGCAGATATCGTGTTTAGCCTTCACATTACCTTACCGCAGGGGTACCGGTATGCTTGTGGGCAAGGTCACGATACAAGTGTCAGGCATGAACACAGAGATCAAAAGTTTGCATGGCAAATTGTCTCTGAATGCCTGGACACCCTCGCTAGGTTTAGGCTCACGTCGGGTTTGTGGGGTGTATTATATGATATAAAGCTCTAAACTATATACCACAACTTCTCCCATAGTATTCTTCCCCATATTTCCCCGACTAAATCTTGGCATTTTTGAGGAAGGTCTATATAAGGCGGCCGCCCCCCATCCTTCTTACCTTCTTTCCTCTTTGATTTTATCTTCTCTTCTACAGCTTTCTCTCTCCTACCCATGCAAGTCTTTTTTTAATCATAAAGTACTTTCACCTTATGCCCATTTGTGGCATTTCGGTAATTGACTATGACAGTTCTGCTGCTTGGTGTGTCTGTCGTGTGGGGAGTTTACGGGCCACTATTTGTTCTCCCTTTTCCTTAAATCCTTCTACGATACTTTTATCTGCCGAAGCGATTATACAAGGAACATCTACAAATCTCATTATCGTTACTAGGGAGCCACGCCTAGTAGTTATGGTTCCCTTATATGATGTACAGGGGACAAACACTTAACAAGTATGTCATGCAGGTAGTAGTACCTGAAAGCTAACAGTCAGTTGAGAGGAAGATAGAAAGATCCAAGAGGACAAACAAGAGAAAGATCCTAAAGGACAAACTTAAAAAAGTGGTATCTGGGGGGAAATATATATGCTGAAGGACTAATCCTCTAACCAAAAATCAAGGGGTCTGGGAAATAAGAGCTGTGGGTATCGGGGGGCGGACTTGACGGTTGTTTCTCTATGGCACTTGCGAGCCATGTCTTTCTCCTTATTGGGAGTTTGAGGATGAATGGCCGAGTGCTAGATGTGGATTGTGGGCTTATTATCTGAGGGGCCCGCTAGAAACTCAAATGATGAAAAACCCCAAGCCTGACATGATTATGATGATGAGGATGCTATGGTTTTACTGTAAAATTATAGCCTGATACAGACTATTGGAGGAATGTGATGAGATTTATTTATAGCATCTGAGAGCAAGTAGAAGAACGACTTACAAGGTTGCAATGTGAAGAGTAGTAATAGGAGGGAGTATTGCTCTTGAGTACTAATTTGCAGTGCTAGCAATAGGGCAGTCCATTCATCATAGGACTGGATGAGGACAAATATCATTCAGTCCTATTAGCAAAAGAGTACACTTTGCACCTTGTGTGCCTGTTCCAATGCACTGGGTGCTGCCAACACCAATTGACATTCTGGATAGGTTATTCTGTACTCATTTTGTGCAGATGCATATACATCACAACAGCCAGTGCCAGATGCCAACCTTTCCTATTCAGAAGTGCCAGAAGCCAACAGATATGAGCTGTTAGTGCTTTGCACTTTATATCTTTCTTCTACCATTTACACAAACTCAATTCCTTTTGATACTTTCTAACCTCCTGTATTACTTTCTCTAGCTATCCCACTTTTGTTTCTCTTTTTGCTGCCAATTGATCAGCAGTTCACTTTCCTTTCAGACACTATTCAGCTTCTTCCATCTCTTTTCATCATCCTAAAAATACCTTACACCAGAGACACTGGCATGACATTAGCATACACAGTAGGGTAACGTTGTATACTTGACATTAGGTGTGTTGAGAATTAGGTTGCTACAGATGCTATTGCTAGATTTATTAGGGACTTTTGCAATACAGATCTTGTTCTGGATGTGAATAGCTATACAAGTAGACCTCCTGTGCTTCCAGACTTGGCTCACAATACTATTGGCACTTCTGATCCACCACTGATTGACTTAAAATCCTGAGTACGGCTGGAATATTCATTAGCTTTCCAGGTGTTTCTCATACAGAGAAAGGAGGCAGCCTTGGCAAAAATAATGAGGTTAGTGTGGGCAGTAGGTTAGAAAGCCAGAGGACTTTTAATTGCAAATTGTGCTAAAGATACTACAGTCACTGGGCAGAAGTGTTCGTGATCTGAGACAAAGTTTAATTGCGGTTGCATCATATTATAACGACCCTTGAGAAAGGTAGCTACAAGTGACCACCTACATGCCTAGCAGGTATACCTAAGGGTAACCACGGAAGGGAAGGTCCCGCATACTAAGTATACCAAGTAGACTAGGATGAGTACCTAGAAGTCTACTAAGTGAACTTTAGCAGCCGCTTGTCCAAGGGCAAGACAGGGTAACCCAAGTAATGAAAGTGACCTAGTTAGATAGGGTAACCTTTCAGAGGGATTATTCTATAGAACTCAAGTAAACAATAGGAAGATTACATAGGGCTCCGCTGACACCTTACTGGAGGTCACGCAGACTTCAAACAGGATTTTACCAATGATAGGGTAAAGTTACCCTACCTTGGAAATCATGTTACCCTACCTTCGGGTCCCAGTTACCCTACCTTGAGACCCTGTTACCCTACCTGGATCGGCGGAGCCATACTAGGACTTTGAAAGAATATCCCTAAGGGAGTCCAGGATTAGATGTTAATGGTACTGCTGGTGCCTTAAGCATACCGGACCGTGGTATGGCTACAGGAGAGGTTATGTCTAGTTGGTAACCCGACTTGAGTGTCCAACACCCCCCTCTGGCCCCGGTCTTAGGACTGTACGCACATGGCACACACATAGGTAGTAGAGAAACTCCATAGAAAATCTGAGGATTGGAGGAGCTCTCACAACATAGTATACGTCGCTGCCATCCAACCGACCAGAAGCTGTTCGCAGGATATATAGGGGAGGTGTGGGTGACCACCCAAAGGGGGGTCGCCTACTTTGATGCAATTCGACACCTGATGGTTGTAGAGAATCTCGTACTAGCCCGTGGGTAGTAAGAGAACTCACTAGAAGGTTTATTAGGTGTTTCAAGGACAATCAGAATTGCTTCCGGGACTGACCTCATAGTATGTCTGTGTCAACTCTAAGTAGTGTACCTTATCTGAGGGAAGTAATTGGACTCTAGAGGCATTAGTCTAGTCACGGTAAAGATAGTAAATATTGGATTGGTTCTGGGTGTTAGGGGTAGCCGATAGTGGAACTATATTATCGGACTAAGTCTAGGTAGGTGTCTTCGGAGATTTGTCTAAGAAGGCTCATAGGTAACTATCTCTCATGAGAAGTAATTGATGCAAATAAAAAGATAATTGAGTAAGATAAAGAATTGTAGCATGATAACATTTTATATTGATAAGATCTCTTCTCTGGGGCTTGATGATTTCCTGTAGCAAGGGAGGCACTTCGATATTTATATTCCGTATCTGAGTGTTTGCGGGCTAACTAATAACTACTAACTAAAAAGTGCGAACACTCTCTGACCCTGACAACTGTTCAACTACTTGCTTAGCATTATGAAGACATACACTATTCTTCTAATCGTAAGGGCGTGTCATTCCCTTCAACGATAGGTGTGCAGAGTTCTCGTAGCCCAATAGGTGCTAGCGCTATAACTTTCTTTACTTAGCCATGTAAGAAGTGGCCAACTCCTTGGTCGTCAGACCATTCAATGCGTACGAGTTCTTAAGCTGCATGCGCATCAGGTTTCGGGATGACTCTTGCTTGCAATCGCATCTATGGCTAATTGCGCGCAATGCCTCTCCCTTACTGACTGGCTCTGAGTGGGACTGTTGGTCTCCACTATGCGTACTAGTGTCTACTTTCCTCATGGGAAAATTTCGCCCAAGTGTCCACTCTTTTGTTTCCCTCAGCTCTCTTAACTTTGAAGGCCTATAACTTTATGCAACGTCAGCCAATTTGGTCCGAACCACTTGCATAATTTTCGCTAGGTTCTCTTCTCATATATCCTACGAACAGCATCCGGTCGGACGGACGGCCGCGATGTATATGGTGTTATTGTGAGTGGTCCTTGGGGGGACATTCTTGAGTGCGAGTGCAACAACCACCTGTGCGGCAACAAATGTAGTGCTCCAACGTTGGGGCCGCAGGGGTATAATGGCCGTATTTTTGAAGTCTTTGCGCAGGGGTCTGTGCGCTTGGAGGTCTGTGCGCTGGATTCCAGTATTCCATACATGGGCTTCCAATGTGCCTAACACTGGGTAGCGCCCGTGGAAGCCAACACAATAATACATCTCACCGGGAGAGCTGAGCAGTTAATCAAATATAGCATGAGCATACAGTAGAGACAAATAACTACGAAGATTGTATAAAGACGATAATGCTGATGGGCCAGTGAGTCTGACTGACATATAGTCTGGGCATTGACAATACAGTTCGCCACTGGAATGTCATCGATCGTAAGAGGTTTTCTCTCATGCAGTTGTATTGGAAATGCATTGCAGAAACCACTTTCGGTTCGTGGGCTTAACTATGTCTGAGCTATCCGACATCTCCGAAGGTTTATTCTGCCGGAGAGGGTGTCTAGGATAATCCTGAGCTGAGCAGGATGCTTGTGAGAGGTCAGGGTAGTGATGGGGTATTACTTGGCTCTATATCTATATCTACTACATATAAGTGAAGAACACCCTACCCTGATAACCATCTATCCTAGAGAAGAACTTGAATTGAGTAAAAGCTTTCAGGCTTAACGGTATTAAGTTTTACTGTTTGATTCTTTTATTTAAACTTTACGTTTATCTTTATTCTACCTAGAGACTTTGGTGTGGGCGCAACCTTAGGATCCATCTTCCTATAGGGTGCCTCCATTACACATATAGTGGGGCAACCCCTGCCCTGTGAAGTGTGCGCATATGTGCGCGAGTTCATGATCAACCCAGCCACATTTCAGCAATCAACAGTCAATGATCAATAAATTAAACTACCTAATACTTTGTATAACCTTCCATTGCTTTCAAAACTGCAGCTATCCTATCAGGCATTGATTTCCACAACTTCTCAAAAAATTTCTCAGGTATTGTCTCCCAAACTAATGGTAATACATGTGCAAGCCTTCTCCTAACAGCCGTTTTTCTTCCTGGAGTATCTTCAATCCCTGGATACTACTGGTGCAATCGCTTTTTAAGCTCAACCCATACATGCTCAATAGGATTTAAATCAGTGGAATAAGGGGGATGGTTCACAACCTCAATACTATTTCTCTCCAGCCAATCCATAAAACTATATGCCTTGTGAACAGGGGTATTATCTTGCTGAAAAAGAACATCTTCAAGTTGCATACCCAAGGAAATCGTTTGATGAATAACAGGAAAATAATACCTTCTTAAAAGCCTAACATACCTGGTTTTTTTTTGATATTTTGAGTAATAGAAACTGAATGACCTTTTCTTTTACCCCAAAAGCACTCCAAAACCATGAGTAATATTCCTTTATCCTTCTCCTTTGGCTGTATACAATCTGCCACCCACTTCTCTGCAGGTTCTTTGAATACCTATTGTTGATCTGAATCCTTGGATTTCTCCACACTACACTCATCACTCCAAATCACTCTCTCAAAATCCTCAGCTATCAAGTTCCTGTGAGCTATAGCCCAGCTCAATTTCTTTGCCACATGGTCAGGCTTTAGCTTAGGTCATAACTTGGGTAGCCATTTTTTAACATTTGCTTCTCTGAGTACGCGGTCTACTACAGGAAAAATTATTAGACAATCATCTCATACTACTCAGGGTAGCACAGAGAGTTACCAGTATCAAGCAAAACACCTGGTCCATATTGATCACTGAAGGCAGACCTGGTCATTTTGCAATTGGATTTGGCTACCCAGATGATTGTGCGATGCTGCTGACCACTCAAAATTAGTGTATGGCCAGGATGAGGAAGATTCTCTAAGGATTGACGCTCACAAGCCCAGATAAGAAAGCTCTTAACTATAGTTCAAGGTCGTCTAATAATCTGAGCCACTGAGGCAATATTCCGGAGACAATAGAAAAAAGTGATTATCATGCACTTCTCTGCCAAGCTCATTTCTGTTTGGGAGGTCTTGGGTGGAGGACCCTTTTTTGCTGTATACTTGAGATTTCCAGATCACTTCACCATTGGTTTAAACACAAAAGAACAAAGGAATTAATAAATTTTCACGGTGTAAAAGAGGCTTCAGTAGTTTGCAATGAGAGGAATAGTTACAATCACTTTCACGGTCGGCTTTACGATCACCTTCGTTGCCAGCTATCATTTGGCGAGGCCAGCTTAGCTTAGTCACCAGAACATGTTTCACGAACACTTCTGCTGAGTGACTGTAAGTAATTCTATTTTAAGAACTTGAATGTGCAAAGAGCCAAAATGTGAGCTAATTCCAGTTTGAAAGCGAGTGATTGCTAGAACAATCTCTGGTTTGTAGTGGTTTCTTGGCACTTAGATAGTAATATGAAATGACCCCACACTCTGCTTTCATTATAACTACCCTAAGGTTGCGACAGGGCATCAGTACGACGTGACGTTGCATCAGGAGAGAAAGAGCGTGGCCAGGCAATCTAAGAACCACAAGGTGCTTGTGTGCGTTGCAACGAAATTCAGGGCACACCTGACGCAGGAAACACAATAGCTATGTCGCTTGCGTCAGGGCGCAACACCGACATATCTGATGCAAAGTATTTTTTTGCTAATATCTGGGAGTTCACTTATTCATACCTTGGATACAACAACTGAGTTTTATAATTTTGCCCCCTATACCGCCTGTACCTCATGAGGTATAGGGGTCAAATGTGAACTTTTGCTGATGTGGATACTATTCCAGTAACAGATACTATCACAGTAAAATTGAGATTTCCACTTGCTTGCAATTTCTGACATGGTAGAACAATTCTAGTTTCAGTCTTACTATAGTCTTTCTTCATTTTCTTGGGTTGGATTCGGTGGTGGGGTTGCAGCAGCGGACAAATTAAAAAATCTAGTTTTGAGTTAATTCTGGCGTGGAGCTGAAGGGCACTCTCTGGGAGAGTGCCGAAGATTGCGAGCAAGCGTGGGTTGTGACAGAGTCACAACCTTAGTATGATTAGCCTTAGGGTGCATCTGGTAGTCCGCAGTTTTTCAAACCTTGATAATCACAAAATGAGTTTCTGGTAGCAACTGCAATAATCGCAAGTTGCCATTATGGGGCATTTTCAGGCTCCAAGAAGTGTGTCTAGTCAGTAAGAGGATGAATTCAAACAAAAGTCACTCAAATAAAGCAGAATAATTATTGTGGGATCAATACTGGCACTTGTATTTTAATTCTTAATTTTTTTATTTATTATTATGAAAAAATTGATGATTGTTGTTGGTCATTGTAGCCCATGTGCACTGTTCTGAAATGAGAGTTTGTGAAATACTGGTTTGACCAATATTTCAGAAACCTTTGTTTTGACATCATTATCATCTCTTGTTTCTCAATCTTTTGTAGCAACCAGACATGCCACTCAAAATCAAAAAAGAGTTTTGGGGCAAACCTCTAACTTATAAAGTACTAGGACAAAAGGGTTCGTCCGATTGGCAGTAACCGAGCAGCACCTCAAAATACCCGACCCAATCGATAAACCTTCTCACAACATCCATACTTCCAGAAACTACAAGCTACCTCACAGACTTTGAGAAGGGGCAAATTGTTGCTTTAAGGGAAAACAATCTTTCTTTTTCTAAAATTGGACAGCTCTTACTTCGCCATAAAAGTACTGTTCAAAGTTTTTACAACCGCTATCAAAAGAGGAGTGATGCAAAAAACCTTCCATTTACTGGAAGACCAAGTATTATCAATCCCAGAACCTCCTGCCGCCTAGTCAGAAAGGCCAAGATGGCACGCTACCAGCCATTATGCGAATTGCGCAATGAGATTGTCCCACATGCCTCAGTTAACACAGTCAAGAGAGCTTTGACATCAGTCAACATAAAGAAGTGGAGAGCTAGGAAAAGAGCAATTCTGAAGGATGAACATGCTATCAAGAGGTTGGCTTGGGCAAAAGAGTATAAGAATTGGATAAAGGAGGACTTTGAGGGGGTCATCTTTAGTGATAAATGCATGGTTGAAAAGTCTAAAGACCCTAAGGGTATTTGGGTCTTCAGAACACCTGAGGAAAAGTGATATAAGAACTATATCCAAGGGGTTACCAAAGGACCTGGGATAAAGTTGATGGTCTGGGCTTGTATTTGGGGTAAAAATAACGGTCCTCTGATTCCTATTTTTGACAAGAGTGTGAATAGATTTGTATATATTAGAGTTTTGGAGGATGGCTTAGTTGATGTCTGGCAGAAGATGAAGGACACAGTTGGAGATCCTATATTTCAGCAGGATGGTGCAAAGATACATACTGCAAGAGATACTATGTCTTGGTTTGCAGAAAACAACATGAGGTTATAGAATGGCCTCCCAATTCACCAGACCTCAATTCTATTGAGCACTGTTGGAAAAGGGTAAAGGAAAAGCTGCATCAACGCTTTCCTAATATTCACAAGACCAAAGGAGGTCCAGATACTATTAGAAGGTCTCTAGCAGAAGCTCTTGATGTGGTTTGGACTCAGGCTATTGAAGGAGAATTCTTGGAAAGGCTATCGGAGTCATTGCCTAAGAGAGTGGCTGCTGTTTTAGATGCAAGGGGATGGTATACAAAGTATTGAATTTTTTCTTAGAAATTTCACATAGGGTTTTTCTTATATTTAATGGATGTCTATCTGAATTTTCAATTCATTCTAAGCAGTTGTGGTTGCATAGGTAGTAAATTTATAGTGGTTGTGGGGTTGCCATTGCCGTGCCGGACGAACCCTTTTGTCCCCGTACTTTAATCAGGGTCAAAACGAAGATTGGAAGTGGCAACCAGACGCGCCCTTAATATCATAAATTCGCTTTATAAACGGGAGGCATCCCAATCCAGGTTCTCCCCCGTTGACCTTCTAAGGGATAGTACACTGAGTTACTTTACGGCGCGTCTGGTTGCCACTTCAAACCTTCGTTTTGGCCCCGATTATAGAGGTTTGCCCCAAAACTCTATTTTGATTTTGAGTAGCATGTCTGGTTGCCACAACAGATTGAGAAACAAGAGGTGATAATGATATCAAAACCAAGATTTCTGAAATATTGGTCAGACCAGTATTTCACAAACTCTCATTTCAGAACAGTGCATGTGGGCTACAATGACCCACAACAATCATCAATTTTTTGAATAATTATAAATAAAAATAAATAAGAATTAAAATACAAGTACCAGTATTGATCCCACAATAATTCTTCTGATTTTTTTGAGTGACTTTTTTTTGAATTGATCCTCTTGGTGACCAGACACACTTCTTGGAGCTTGAAAATGCCCCATAATGGCAACTTGCGATTATTGCGGTTGCTACCTGCAACTCTCATTTTGTGATTATCAAGGTTTGAAAAACCGCGGACTACCAGACGCGCCCTTATTCTTTCGATGCAGTGCTACAGAGTACACAAATTCACTTGAAACACAGCACATGATAGCGCAACTTTTTGGAAATCCCAAAGTATGATGATACTAGTATCTGTTCTTAAGAAAAATCCACAAAAAACCTAGGCGCCTGTGTCGGAACTACTAGTACAGTGCATAACTACGATAGCTTGACAGAAAGCGAAGCCAAACAAGACACATCGCAAAAGCAAATTCAAAAAAAACCCCAATAAAACCAATATGAGACCCAAAATCAAACGAAATCCCTGCTTCTTTTACGCAGGGGCTCCGATATTTCCCTAATAGGCTTTAGTCCGTCAAGTTTTAAAAACTCGCCGTTGAATGCGCGTATGAGCCATTGCTCGAGCCCTGGATGTTGTTAGTATTTATTTGGGAATAGATCGAACGGGAGGAGTGGAAGGTGGGGAGGCTCACGATCGTACACCATTCGGTTAGCATTATCTACTTAGCTATTAACGCATATTCAAAACCTCATAAGGTGAGAGAAGAGGAAGAGGGTAATAATAAAAAACAAGGAAGAAACTTACGGAAATATATTGAGTGATCCGAGTCCGGGAATACATGGACATCGTAGTTCTCTACACTCGCTAGGTCAAGCTTATCCAAGAGTGCAAGCGAGTTTTGCATGTGCACGTTGTCGTCTGCTACCCCGTGCATGAGCAGGAACCTCACGCTCTTACTGAGCGCTTGAGCATCCGAAATAGTTGCGTTGGAGTAACCTTGTTGGTTGTGCTGGGGTGTGTGCATGTACCTTTCTGTGTAGATGGAATCTATGGAGCGTTAGCACTGAAATCGACGGTAAATGGCAGAGGGGAAGAACCATAAAACCTCCAATCTGTGACAGGTGCGACAGCCATGCCATAGGAGAACGTTCTGCCAGCATCTAACTCGAGGGTCTTTAAGGTCATAAATCCACCGTAACTCCACCCCCAGATCGCAATTCGTTTCTCGTCAACATAACTCTTCTTGCCCCAGATCCTTGCAGTCTCGATTTGGTCATGGGCTTCCCAATATCCGAGATTGCCACGGACAGCAACTCGTGCTTTGCGCCCAATGAAACCGGTTCCCCGCCCGTCGACGGTAACAACAATATACTCAAGGCCAGCGGCAATATAGGCTTGGAAATCAATGCTGAAGGATTTAGATACCTGCTGACTTCCAGGTCCGCCGTAGACTTGAAATAGGACTGGGTACTTTCGTTTTTTATTAAAGTGGGGAGGGCGTCTCTCCACTACTTGGAGGTCGAATCCGTCAATGTTGACAGTAGAGTAATGGAAGGTTGGAAGCTCATGTTTGGATGCTAGGGTTGCAAGACCTTTGTTTTTCTCAATATCTTTAACAAAAGACTGATCACCGCTCGGCGTGCCCACAACCTTTTGCCATGGTATCCCAGGACCCTCATACGTTAGTAGTGCATAGCCTGACAATTTAGAGAATGAAACCTCGTAGCGGCCATCCTTAGCTGTGTCCGTCACAGGGCGAAAATCGGAGCCGTCAAGTTTGACACTGTAAATGTGGCGCTCAATGGGGGACTTTTTGGTGGCAACTAGGTAAACGATACCATTCTTGAGATCCACGGCAGATGGTGCATCAACCACCTCCCATTGACCACTAGTTAGTAGAATAGGATCCTTATTATCCAACGGAGTGAAATAGCCAAGATGATCATATCCTTCGTGAATGACGGTATCAATATACCCCTCGTGAGGTCTCCCGTTCGCAGGATCTGCAGGGATATATCGAGTGTTTTTCGACACTTCAAACCAACCTCCGTCGATAGCAGAAATATCCACCTCCCTAACAACCTTTCCACTTCGAGCACCAACATCAATTAAGACCATGCGTAAGACATCACTCTCTCGATTTGTTTCCCTCACAAGTAGATGCTTTCCGTCAGACCACACAACCTCCGTGATCAATCGATCGTCATCGGGGAAATCATTCTCGACCGTGACCGCAAAGTCCTCCTTCTTCTTCAAGTCGTAGAATCGCAAGTGGACAACCGGGTTCGGGGCTCCGGCCTTGGGATACTTGATAAATTCAAGCTCAGGGTAGTTTTCCAATCCATCGGGCGGACTGTTGCCCGAAGGACGAGAAACAAAATACTGAATAGGATATTCCGGGACTTCCGTTTCGTTGGTACGTAAGAAGGTCAGGAATTCCCCATCTTGACTCCACCAGAGAGCACTGTTTCCAGAAAACACTTCCTCTTCGTAAACCCAATCGGGGATTCCGTAGAAGAGATTGGCGCCTCCATCTTTAGTGACCTGGGTGACAGAGTAGTATTCCGAAGTCAAGTCTAGGCCGAGTTGGCGAATAAACACATTGTTGTCCTTCACAAATGCAATAGCGTCACCCTTGGGGGACCAAGCTGCCAGTGACAACTTTGCTTCGGGTTCCGAAGGAACAAGGGGTTCGGTAGTAGCTTTTTCAACGTCGTAGATCCAATATCGTGCATTATACGAATGTCGCCATCTCTGGAACCCGACATGTTAAAAATAGAAACCAGAATAAAAGCACCTACCATAGAAGAGAGGGACAATCATGGATAGCAGAAGAAGTGCTAACCTTTTCATAATCTGAGGCCACAAGGACCTTCTTCAAATCCGAGCTTGGCCAGCATTTGGCGGCGCCGATAGGCTGTCCATTACCCTGCAGGGTCCCATCCTTCATGAGCACGATCGTATTCGAGTCGTTTCTGACATCCTGGACCTCAAGAAAGTTGCCTATTCCGAGGGAGCTCTGGGTTAGAAGCAGGCCGTCTTGGTCTCCGCGAGGCCCGTCGATCCACTGAATCCTATGAGTTCTACTCCTCCATGTCCCCTGCATAACCTGGTTGAGTGTAATCTTTTTGCCCGCTTTCTGAGTGGAAGTAGCTGAAGGGTCATGAGCAACATCTGGGCTTCCGAAGTGCTCCCGGGAAACATAAACGATAAGTGCCAAAAACCACCCACCCACCATGAGAAAAGCGAGAAGGTACATAGCCCTCCTAACCTTCCTTTCCATAGGCTTGAGAGGGGCAGCAAGCCCAATTTCGAGGTCGTCGTCTTCATCAAGCTTTTCTCTCTGGACTCGTGCAGAAGATTCGTACCTGCCAGGGCTATCATCAGGGCCTTCATGATTGAGTCTTTCTAGGATAAGAGAGGTTGTTGAAGTAGAGTCCATGGAGGAGCGGTTGGAATCGGAGGCGTCATTTTTCGTTTGCGGAGTGGCTTCATCTGTATCTCGGTATGGCACCGGATCATACATGGTATTCTCTGTGCAGGAAGATGCTCTGATCAGAGCGCAGACGTTGAAAATTTGGGGGCCAGTTGCTTGTGGAGGGATCCGAGATTAAGGACAAGAGCTCTCTTACGGGGCGGACACGGTACAGCGCGGGTTGCTAGGGTTACGATACTGCTTGTAGCACTCGTACACCCAGACTACCGTACTATTATAGTACTGTACACGTACAGTTTGGGAGTCGTGTCCCGTAAACTACCGTGTGCAGGGGTCCAGCCAGTGATTTATGGTCATTGAATGTGGTTGGAGTTGGACCGCCCCGTAACCACCCCGTGCTGTCCTCACAGCTTGTATGATGCCGGCAGTTTACTGTGTTCTGTTCTCCTTGAGCGCAGCAAGCTATAATACTCGCTGAGAGCTCGTCTGGTTCACTGTACTCGCAGCCTGCACTAGTACAGTACCAGTGCTCGAGTACCGGTACCGTATCCTTCGAGACTATGATACCGCGAGTCCCACATGATCTGCCATTAGGCCCTTAGATCTAAAAGACAAAGAGCATTACAGTTGATCGCCCCACCGTAACAATACCCTACTAGAATACATGCAACATCACCTTGAGCGCAATAAAACACATGAGTTCAAGTATGTGTAATTTTCGTAGGATAAAATAGTGCTGAACGAGTACTGTACGGTGCAAAACTGAAATTTCAGCAACAGTGGTACAGCTGAGAAGCATGACGGATGGGAGCTCTGTTTCTTCTTGCCTCGGCCAATTTCAAAAGACATATAATTGACGTATAAAGCACCTAGCTTTCAGTTCAATCGAAAAGGCCATTCTTGCTGAGCAATGGAGGAGGGGAGGGTTCGCGTCCGGATAAGCCCCTTGCGGCCTACCACTGAACTTCGACCAAAATCAACATCAACGCCCCCCGGCTCTGTGCTCGAGTACCACTTTTTTATGCTTGATCCTTGCACTTTGGAACAGGCGCCCAAGCAGAAAACTGGCACTAGCAACTTCAAGATACAGTATTCTCGAAGGATGCGTCACATAACAAGGAAGAAGACAACATTCAATGTCACACACAATACATACAATCAACCCATCCCAACCCCTCCTTGATTTTGTTCTAGAATTTTGTAACCAAAGAAACATAGCACGAAATACCTCACTTCATTCCTCTAGAAATATTTTCTAGGAAGTGGGAATACAATTTACGGAACGAATGGCGGGCAATGGAGGAAGGAAGTTATATGGACGCTGAATTCCCAAGAATACCTAAAGATATGCGAGCAATACTGTTTACAAGAAAGCTTTTACGAAGGTGACAATGACGTCTTTGAGTTTTGCCTCGGTCTCTTTGGAAAGGGCACCTTCCTTGTTAATAGTTGCGAGCAGTTCGGATTCATTGGCCCTCAAGTGGACAAGGAAGTCTGGGCGTCAGGTTAGTAACTAGGCTTCATGAGCTACTAGCCGTCTTCAAAAGTATCGGATACTTTTGAAACGGCGAGTAGATAACGCTTCACCGGATGACTTACCCTCCTCAAATCGGCCAATCTTGTTGACTGGAACACTGTCAAGATGTCCGTTAACACCGGCATAGATCAAAGGAACCTGCTCCTCGACGGCCATGGGGCTGTATTGCTTTTGCCTGTGCAATTGTTAGTGGCCATTTGATATAGGAAGTAAAACGAAATGATATCGTGGCATACTTGAGCAGTTCAGTCAAACGCTCACCGCGGCTCAGGGTAGACTTGGTGGAAGCATCCAAATCAGAACCGAACTGTGCGAAAGCGGCAACCTCACGGTATTGGGCCAAGAACAATTTAAGTGATCTACAAACGGCTCGTTAGCAAACAAAAGCCGGATACTAAAGGGTCTCAATTCAGCATACCCGGCAACCTGCTTCATCGCCTTAACCTGCGCCGATGAACCGACACGAGAGACAGAAAGACCAACGTTAATAGCGGGGCGGATACCCTTGTAGAACAATTCGGCCTCCAAGAAAATTTGACCATCTGTGATGGAAATAACATTGGTGGGAATATAGGCAGAAACATCACCACCCTGTGTTTCGATGATGGGAAGAGCAGTAAGGGAACCGGCGCCATGGGCCTCGTTCATCTTTGCGGCACGTTCAAGGAGACGGGAGTGCAGGTAGAAGACACTACAGCAGTTAGCGACTAAGGATCTGGGGAAAAGGGGGAACCAGTGTCCTTACTCTCCGGGGTAGGCCTCACGCCCAGGTGGGCGACGAAGCAAGAGGGACATTTGACGGTAGGCAACAGCCTGTTTGGAAAGATCATCATAGATGATGACGGCGTGCTTTCCATTGTCACGGAACCACTCTCCCATAGCGCAACCAGTGAAAGGAGCTAGGAACTGCAATGGAGCAGCTTCTGAAGCAGTGGCAGCTACAATGATTGAGTACTTCATGGCATCGTTCTCCTCCAAAGTCTTGACGAGCTGGGCGACGGTGGAACGCTTTTGACCAATAGCCACATATACACAGTAAAGCTTCTTGGTCTCATCGGATCCGTTGTTCCATCGCTTCTGGTTGAGCATGGTATCCAAAGCGACAGCAGTCTTACCGGTCTGACGGTCACCAATAATAAGTTCACGTTGGCCACGACCAATCGGAACCATCGCATCGACTGACTTCAATCCGGTTTGTACGGGTTCTTTCACCGAACGACGTGGAAGAATGCCTGGAATATGTGTCAATTTTGTTAAGCTCGTTTCGCAATACATCATCCATACGTACCAGGGGCCTTGACTTCGGTACGCCTTCTCTCTTTGACGTTAAGAGGGCCCTTGCCGTCAATGGGATTGCCGAGAGCGTCAACCACACGTCCAAGAATCCCAGGGCCGACGGGAACGTCAACCTAGATCATGTCTCAGCATAGGCCGGCCTCGCCCAAGGCAACTTGGGGGAGAAAGAGGCACACAATTTCGCCAGTACGTTTAACGGTCTCTCCCTCCTTGACCAGACGATCGGAACCAAACAACACAACACCAACTTGACCTGCTTCCAAGTTCAAGCACATTCCCTTGACACCAGAGGCAAACCTAATTTCAAACATTAATGTCCATAATTCTAAATCAATGTTTAAATAACTTACTCAACCAATTCTTCAGCCTGGACATTGGCCAAACCATGTACTCTCGCGATACCGTCACTGTCCGGGGGGGAAATTATGCCGTAAGCCCACAATTCGCATAATGGCCGAATGTTAAGGATGCCCACCCAACAGACAAAACTCTACCAGTTTCTGCCAGCCCAGCCTCCTCCTGAACGCCTCTAATCCTCTGTTCAAGAATTGAGGAAACCTCGGTCGGGGACGCCTTGGCCTCACCGGCATAGGTTCGGACGGTATTATTGAAGAGAGCCGGGGCCACATGCCGAGCCTGCGAGGAAGATAGAAAGAGGAGTTAGTAATTAAATATGGGCAAGATAATTGGGCAGATAGGGGTTAAAGATTTTAATTGATGGGGATGATTGGACGGGGGCGATGAAGTGGATGTGCTCGGGCGCAAAGATTTAGTGGGATGAAAATCTAGTGGGGAAGTAACATACAGCAATGATTCTGCCCGCAGATAAAGCCCCGACAGAGCGGGTAGATTGACGCAAGGCCGATCTAAACATTGCGAAGGATGGGTATGATGAGAGAAGAGGGGAAATTGAAGGAGAGGAGGAGGGGAGATGCTTGAGAAGCCACGGAGAAGGAGGGACGCTCGTGGTGGTTGTGATGAGTTTTGCACGACGAAGTGGATGGCAGACAGGCAACGGCAGGACTCGGAGGGAATTTCGATTGGTCTAGGAGGGGCTTGTCTCAAGATGGCAAAACAATCAAATTGTGAGGCGGTGATCTAGCCAAGACTTAACTCGGGGCCACAATTGAAAACAAAGGCATTGTACAAGTATCATGGTTGAGAGGATAACCGTTCGTTGAGCGTATCATACAGTATTACCGGTGTCACCTGTGATGGCGTTTGCCTTGGCCTTGTTCTTTCAACGTTTCCCCTAACCTCCCCCCCCACACACACACGCAGAAGGTTGAAGCTGTTTTGCAGCTTCTTCTCTATTCTCTACGGCAGCGCAACTACCATACCGTGACCTATTGTACCTATCCTAATACTAGAATCATCGGCTGTCTGTGTCTGCTTACTGCGCTGTCCTGCCCTCCTTTTGTTCGTTCGCTACGTCGTCAGGGAAATCACCAATCTTCCCTCCAGCTCTTTTCACCAGAGCTATACATTTGCTCTTCTATATATATACCTCCACCATATCAACAAAGGCACGCTTAGTTGCTGTTGCCCATTGCATTGCCCCAGCCTTGCACTCTCTGCGCTACATTTCTTGTCGTTTGGTTTTTGTCGTGGTTCCTCGGCGGCCCATTTCATTTTTCCTTCCGCCATTTTTCCTGAGGCTTCGTAATACCGCTGAGCTACCATCGCAACCTTCTCCACTCCCACCTCTGTCGACTCACCCTCTCACAAAAAAGGCCTTGAACGCATCCTGCCGCTCGCATCTCTCCTGGTTTGCATAGCAGCTTACCAGCAACCTTTCTCGTACCAGCACACCGCACATCGAATTACCACAACCATGTTCTTCATACACGAACTCAATCGCACTATTACCCTCCATCCATCCTACTTTGGACCCCATATGAGAGATTACCTTATCCACAAACTTCACGAGGATGTCGAGGGCTCCTGTACTGGGCGTTATTTCATCATTTGTGTGATTGAATATGAGAATATTACGCTTGGGCGAATCATTCCTGGCAAGGGCGACGCAGAATTCACAATCACTTACAAAGCTGTTGTCTGGCGCCCATTCAAGGGTGAAACTGTATGGTATGCTCTTTCTAGGGCAACTGCATCCGCTAACACCCATTAGGTCGACGGCGTGGTTAGTTCTGTCAACAAGATGGGCTTCTTCGCTGAAGTTGGTCCATTAACCGTTTTCGTTTCGAGCCATGTAAGTAGATTGGTTGCACTTCCGCTTGTTCTTTCTCACTAGTTAGCTTATCCCCCGCGACATCAAATTCGACCCGACCTCCAATCCGCCGCAGTTTTCAGACAATGGGGATCAGATCATAAACAAGGGCGCCCATATTCGCATCAAGCTTATGGGAACTCGAAGTGACGTGGGTAAAATGCACGCAATCGGTAGTATCAAAGAGGTATTTTTCTTTCCCTGTTCGAGCGTGCTACTCAGTGCTTACAATTTCTTGCAGGATTATCTTGGGTATGATGTACCCAAGTATATAGAAGCGTCTGTGATTAACTAACATGATCCTAGGGTTTTGTGAACAAACGGCCTTTCTGTACCGTCTGCGCTCCTTTGGATGCTGCTCCTCCTAACCTGATAGGAAGCCTGAAAACAAACATTACTGCTTAATTCTTACCATCTAGTCATGAGCCGTCTATAGATCCCTCACCTTTTGATTCTTCTTTCCTTGGATTTTAGCTTGATCCGCCTCTTCTCTTTGATCCATAAGTACAGCTTTGCGTTCCTCTCTTTTATTTCCTTCTTTTTCTCTAGTTTCTTCTCATGAGAGTGAGAAGCAAACCTGCCAACGAAATAAATTGAACAAAGCAAAAAGGCCTAAAAACAATCTAAAAATTAGATTTCTGATGGTGTTGGGGGTACGAGAATTAGGTATGATACAGGCCAAGGTGCTGAAATGAACAAAAGCTAGCTTATTAATTTTTCACAATCTTCCAAGGTGAAGATTCCAAGCCTCAAGAGAAGAATAATCTGAATTTTTTTGCAATGATACCGCCTTGACGCAATATTGCAAGGTGCCGGTGGGCCACAGACATGCAGAAGATGATATGATATGATAATACACGAGTAATTGCACTTGTGGCTTTTTCCACCTCGAAAACCCCCATGGATTCGGAGTTTTATCTTGAACTCTCGCCAGCGCTGCCTTGAGAAGTTATATACCACACTCTACGATCAGGGCACAAGATGGGGCTTTTATTAGTAAAATACCCGCACAGTACAGGACTAGATGACCCGTAATACCCAAAACACAATGGTACAAGTGGGACCGAAAAAGTGAGGGGCACAAGCGATTTTACACCAAAATGGCCAATTTCGTGCCTTATTCCGGCACCAGTGCTTGAATTAAAAATAGGATAACTTGATACTGTAGACTACTTGGCCTTTATTTTAACCCCAAATGAGCTCAAATCCTCTGAAGTGTAGTTATGGGGACCCGCACCAAGACTGTTGTTTTTGGTGGGAAAACGGCGTCTTGGCGGAAATTTGAAAGTCCAACTACATATGATACCACTCCTGAGGAGTTGAGAATATAGAAAATCATGTCCTTTCTGTTTTCAGTGGTTCTATGGATATTATAGTTTGAATTTTTTGTGAATTGTTTCCAGCATAATATCTTGGTGTGAAACCTGCTAACTCTGAGGTAAAATTGCACGCTCTCCACTGGTCGCTCAGTCAGCATCGCCGAAAAGTCTCACATTGGTCGTCGTCACACTTCCTTTCGCCTCAAATTGCTGCTCTCTCCAACTAATCAGGGAAAGGCATCATCATCTCTCGATGAATCGTCGGTCCATTTCACATCCGCCTCCTACATCCTCCTCCCCTCTTCTCAAGTTTTCCCACGCATTCCCTCAGCCATCTACTAGGTACCTGAATTTGTCCAGATTACTTTGAGCTCTTTTTGCAACAACACAATACCGTCCTGGGTTGGCCCTCATTGATTTATATCAACCCTCATTGTTCCTGTTATTGAGTTTATCCAATCCCTCCCCTTTCTTTTTCTTCTCCTATTCCACTACCAGCCTCGCTATCATCCGCACTCAATCCTCTCTAGAGGAACCTCCCTTCATCATGGCTTCACTCGATATTTCTCACGAAATCGGTCGCTCTTACCAAACTTTAGTCAACTCTCCTCCAGCTAGCAAACCATCAGCGACCTATGCACAGTGGGCCGTCTTCACCGTCTCCGCTCCGTTGGTGAACGCATTTGTGGCTGGCTCTGCCTCCAAAGCAAGCGTGCTTAAAGTGCACACTACTGCAGGTAGCTTCCCAATTTCTACCCTCGAACCTGGGAGGTGATATCGCCTCATTTCCAATAGCTTAGTCCTCCTAAGAAATGTACTGATAGAGTGGTTTGGACTTCCTTTAGAGGGTGAACTCCAGGATCTTATTGAGGAATTCAACGACGGGAAGGTGCAATTTGCCTTTGTAAAGGTCAAAGATGCAAACACTGGGCTAGCGAAATTTGTTTTAATAGCTTGGGTATAATTTCCCCATTCTGTATTGATCCTGCGATCAATTAGGGAAATTCGCTGACAAAAGTAGTGCGGGGAGGGTGTGCCGGAGAGAGTAAAAGGCTACTTTACCGGTCATCTCAACACCGTATCCAAGGTCCTTCATGTGCGTTGTGGCTGGCTTTTGGACGTGAACAATATTCTGATGAAACTTTAGGGATACCACGTGCAAATAACCGCGCGCTCGGAATCAGACCTTTCCCCAGAATCCATTCTCCAGAGGGTAGCTGATGCTTCTGGTTCTAAATACTCAGCCGGCAGCTCCACTTCCGGCCCTCCACCTGCTGCCCCTAAGCCCGCTGTCTCGGCTTACAAACCCGCCTATCAGCCCACCAAGGTTTCCGGTGGGCCACCTATCTTATCACGCTCTCCCTACAAGCGTGACGAAAATACGGATGCAGACGGCTGGGGAGCCGATGCCCCTCCTGTCACCCGGAGCCAATTGGAGAAGGTATCATCAGCTTACACGCCTACCAAGGTCGACATTGCAGCTCTGCGTGCCCAACCTACTTCTACTACCTCTGGATCGGGTTTTGGAAGCAGCCCTGATGTTGTTAAAGGTGGCTATCAGCCGATCGGAAAAGTGGATATCGCAGCTCTCAGGGCACAAGGCCAGAAACAAGACCGCCCGGATATTGTCAAAGGAACTTATGAGCCAATTGGCAAAGTAGATATTGCTGCTATCAGAGCACAGGCTCAGCCCAGGCCCTCTGCCAATTCACCTGCCCCCCGTTCGAATGCGCCAGTGCAAGAGGAGGAACGTCCCAAATCGTTAACCGAACGCAGTGCGGCCTTTTCTCAAAGCGAACGCCTTACATCGCTACCCAAACCCAAGCCCGCAAAGAAATTTGGTGCCGGAGCACCAGCATTTGGCACAAAACCTCCAACACCTGGTGCTTTTGGCATTTCTCCAGCTGTGTCGGCAACCCCACCAATTGGCGCTGCTAGTCGAGACTTCGGCTCCTCCGGTGGCAAGACTCCTGCTCAACTCTGGGCTGAGAAAAAGGCCAGAGAACGAGGCACATCAGGAGCAAGTGAAACCACTCCCCCCACACTTTCGCCAGGGTACACAGGCCAATATCATCCCCCACTTGGTACTTCAACTACCGGGCGCAGCGGCGGAAGCGCGGATGAGCTTACGACAAAACTTTCTCAACAGAGGATTGATAGTTCGCAATCACATGAAGAGGAGGTTCAAACACCCCCGGGTGGTATTGGTGCATTGAGGAGTAGGTTTGCCGGAGCGCCCCCAATGGGTACTCCTGCATCGCCAAAGAGCCCCCAGCCAACTGGTGGGTTCTATGATACAGAACGCGAGGTGCCCCCACCGCCGCCTATTGACTTATCTTCACGCCCTCCGCCCGCTCCCGCTGCGACCATTCCGCCACCTCCTGCCCAGCCTAGATCGCCAACCCCGCCAACTCCTGAAGCTCCGGGCAGTCCAGTCAGGATTGCCATGCCAGTTGCTAGACAGCCGGATAGCCCACCAGTGGCAAAACACGAACCCGAGCCACAGATTTCAATCCCGGTAGAAAGTTTAGCACGTGTCGTTCCAAGTGAGAGGGAATTGCAAGAAGAAGAGCCAGCGCGCGACAGAGGTGCTGCAGTTGGAGTTAATGCCGGACCTGAAGATGCTAGTGACAAGAAGGCCGTGGTCTTATATGACTATGACGCGGCGGAGGAGAATGAAATTAGCTTGGTTGAGGGGCAGGTCGTTGGTGAAATTGACATGGTCGACGAGGTATTATGCTTCACCGAAGTTAATAATTCTTGGGCCGGAATATACTAACAATGGCTAGGATTGGTGGGCGGGCCGTAATGCTGCGGGTGAGCATGGCCTATTCCCCAGCAATTATGTCGAACTCATGGAAGAAACGGAGGTTGCACAACCTCCCCCAAGAGCTCCTGCCGACAGTCCAGAGCCAGTGCACCAACCACCCGAACCACAAGCGCCAAGCTCCGGGCATGTCGCAATTGCACTGTATGACTATGAGGCTGCCGAAGAAAATGAGCTCAGCTTCCCTGAGGATGCAGTCATTGAGGATTTGGAATTCCCCGATGAAGATTGGTGGCTGGGTACTTATAAGGGAAGCAGAGGACTCTTTGTAAGTTATCCCAACCACTTCTTCAACTATTGAGGAAATAGCTAACTTTTTATGAAGCCCGCAAACTATGTGGAGCGTCAGTAGCTTTGATACCGATGCTTGATAACAACGACCACACTTCCTTCCCTTTCCAAAATAGACTAAATACCCATCGGGTGGTCTAGCTTATACCAAAGACTGCATCTTGGGCGACTATCTTCGCCTAATTTGTGAATTATTTCATTTTTCCATTTTACAGCCTTTTATTTGATTTATAAAACGTAAATGACGCAAACCCCTTGGGGTAAAGGTGACTGGTCAATGAGATTAGCTTAGTGAGCATTAATTGGGCTCACGAGGCTATATACGTTGTTGGTATGAAAATTCGACATTTATGTTACCCTAGTACTAGCGTAGGCTTCTCGAGACCTTGGGGGAGTCTGATGCACCATCCAAACCCACAGTTTATGACATCTCAGCATTCCAGTCACAGTCGAGTGAGACACAGTGAGTGATTCGTAGTCGCAACCCTTACAGTACGATACCTGTTCCACAGTGATCTGGAACAAGGCGAGACAGGGGGGAGAGAACATTACCGTATGCAAGGTCGTTGACTTTCCCGAAACACACCTGATCGTGCAGAAGACATTCCGGAATGAGCCCCTTTGCCTTTTACCTTTGTTAACCTACTTTAAATTTTTCGCCCAGCCCAGGGGGAGACGGGAAGTGATGCAAAGGAGATTGTTCTTTCTTGCATTGAGGTGTGGGAGATCTGCCGCTCCAGGCTCTTTCCCGCGTGGGACGCTTGTCAACTTGAGAATGTATGTACTGTACAAGTATGTAAAAGTACGGGGACAAAACTTTTCGTCCGATGCCCTTTTTACACCAAAAATGGACATTTTTAAACAAACAATTCTCAACATTGTTTATATAAAAACACTTGAAATCTTTCCATCAGCTAGGGAATGACTATCTATTCAAACCTCTACAAGTAGAAGTGTAAGGAATCAAAGCTGTCTTCATTGCTCATGATTGCGTCAACTAGTGTGAAAGTGACTTAGATTTTTGTATGGGGCTCCATACAAAAAAGTACATAGCAACCGATACCAGATACTTAAATGACCTTTTCTCCATCCCTTGGTAATATTTAAGGCTTCTGTAAATTTCATCCTATTATCTACAGATTTGCTAATGTAAGGACAAATTTTCGCTGATTCTCATAGTCATTGCGCAATGAGAGAGGGTGGTGAAGATGGGCACTTTTGGTGTAAAACGGGCATCGGACGAAAAGTTTTGTCCTAGTACTATACGACAAACTCCCACATGATAATATGTGAGAATACGGTTAGAGATAATAACGATGATAACATGGTGCAGTGGGGGTTGATTAGGTGCGTTTATCGATTATTAGGGGAAAAAAAGTAAATGTTGGACTCTCAGGCGAAATTACATGCGCCCGCTCATGAACGGCATCCATGTTGGATAGCATGCTGTGGCGGTAATTAGCATATAAAGCATCGCACTCGGATTCTGCTAGGCACAGCTACAAGCCTTGGTGGGTTCATATACAAGAACAAGCCCAAGTCGCATTTTTACTGGGTAAATATTTGTAAATACCTGGGTCGGTATTGTATTATCTTGGGGAAAAATATTACATGTTTCTCTCAAACATGGGGGGAGGGGGTTGGCGATGTGAATACCGGTAGTCTGAGTTAACCTGGGAAGCCCTTGGAGGTTGGGTGAAATTGTGTCAGGGAAGTATGTCGTTGCAGGGATATATTAGGAACACATACCCGCGGTAGGGGTAAAGTATTGGAACGATGATCAACCGACCCCTAGTGGGGTTAGACAGAACGGAACAGCGGAGCCGACAATGGAGGAACCTAAAAGGTGGATGGTATATAGGGCAGACAGACTTGATGCTATAGAAAGCCCATTAGTGTTATTGGCGGGGAATATGTTTATATAGCTAATATACCAAAAAGTTGTTGAAAAAAAAAGAAAGAAAAAAAGTATTGGAACAAACTAGGGTCAAGATGGCCAATGCAAAATGTCCTCTATCCGGATCTCAAGATATAATACCTAAGAAGGAAAATAACCGCTGTTTTTTTTTGTTCCTCGCACAGACATTTGCCCCTCTGTTTGTTCCAATACCGGTACTTTACCCCTACCGCGAGTGCCCCCAAAGGATCCTTAACATACGCGGTTATTATTTTGCCCCAAGTTTATTTGGGTAGATCTCCTGGTGATATCATGGCGTCAAATCAAAGCGTGCTGATCCCTCACGGTCTGAGCTGCGTAATCTGGCTTTCCGATATTCCGATCTCCCGGCGGACCTCCCAACGCGATTTTGCCCGTACCGTATTGTCTGGAGTGCCGAGTCCCCGAGTGACTACGAGTACTTCAAGCCATGAGGTTTGGGGACGGCTTGGTGCTTGTTGGCATGTTCCTACTGATCCAATTGCCCTCTTCGTGATTTGTTGTGGCAATACCGTAAAAACTCGTGAAATCCACTATCTCCGTCAGCCTCTAATCTCCAGATTCTAAGTCAAAAGTTCTTAAGAAGGATTAGTGCCCTCCTGACACGGTATAGCCTGGGCCATTTGGCTGTGTTGGATCTTGTTACCATGGCCAACTAAACCTATATTGGGCTGATTGTCGCGATTTACAGGGATATTCGTGACAGTACGGAGATAGTTGGATTTCACGAGTTTTTACGATATGAGATGTGCACGAGTACTGTATAGTGCAAATGGACCCAAACCGGACCCTCCAAATAGGCCAAATGCGATTCCGAACTAGTCAACCACGACATGGAATTTTCTAAAGAAAAAATCGCTACACTGAAGCTGATTCTCTGGAGAACAACGTAGCGGTTTTTGTTTTTTAATTAAAGGCTGTAAGAAAAAGTAGTTCAAGGTTAAAAAGTGAAAATTTTGGTGAGAGTGAAACAAGTGACAGAATCTACCTAGTGCCATGCTGAAAAATACTGTAGGACCACAGGTGACTAAGACATAGTGATAATGGATAAAGGAGAAATTATGGGAACAATATATTCTTTTTTGCCTCAAAGCACATAAAACAGATGATTCTAATGATTTCTACTTGAACCACTCTGCTGCTTGTTGCCCGAAGGTGCATCATTGAACTTCACTCGTGCTGTCTTGGCAATTATTGGCTCAGCTCGAATCGGTTGCCACGGAATTGCCGTTTCACCGGAGGACCCACCTTTAGGCACTTTCCACCGTACGAGTACTCTTGCGGTATGATATCTTAGTACGGCAGGGTGTGGCGTAGAGGGCCGAAAATTCTACGGGGCCGAACGAGACTCCTTGCGGTTCGAGTGATGCCTTCCCTAATCCCTAATCAAGCTTTACCAATTCAGGCATATTCCCCATCCACAACCATTTTCATCGAACTCAATTAGCAGGGGTGAGAAATCCGTCTCATCTCGGCAATCCCACTTCCTCCATCCACCCACCATCGCGATGAGCGAGGGACTCGTACAATCCCGGCACAATATGGTGAGTCTTGGTACACGGTCCCCCTTATAATGACAATATCCCGCTGTGTCTGTCTCATCCCTTCTCTATTCCATGGTCGCTCATTTCGTTATTTAGCCATCTGTCGCTCTTTTGAACTCTATCCCATCTTCTCATCCATCCGTCCTTTCTTCTCTCTCCCGTTCTCGTTTTCTGTGCATACTCTTGTTTGGTATTTCATTCACTTGCAAATACTTATTTTTTCAAGAATTCTGCAATCTAAATAATATCCACGATGCGTTTCTTCACTGCTATTCTCACGGCCGTTACCGCTTTTACGGCTCTGGTTTCTGCTCAGAGTGCTACGGACACTAGTCCTCCTGCGCCTGCTGTCACGGATAGCAAGGACAACCAGATCAACTATCCTGTCGGTGGAACCATTGGTTCTGGGTCTCCAATTACCATTAAATGGTCAGTGGAATTGAGCGTTTGGGAATTTGGTTTTGGGGATTTTTGTACTGACAATGGTGTGACAGGACTCCATCCACTCAAGGCCCAATTACCCTTGTTCTGAGGAAGGGTGATGGGAGCAATCTCGGCACGATCACTACTATCGCAAGTATGTTTTGATGCCAATGTTCCGATGCTGGCTAGAAGAGTGTTGTCCGGGCGGGTTGAATGCAAGGACGAGAATGGGACAAAAGACTAACGTGGATGGATAGGTGGAATTCCTAACTCGGGTTCATATGACTGGACACCATCATCATCTCTGCCTGCCGGCGATGACTACGCCATCCAAATCATCTCTGGAGGCGTTTCTAACTACTCCCCCAAGTTCGGAATTGGCTTGGTTTCGTCTTCGTCATCCTCAACAACCACGAGCACTAGCACTAAGAGTTCTTCAAGCTCTTCGTCAAGTTCAAGCAGCTCTTCCACCACCACCACTACATCGAGTTCTTCCTCCACCAGCGCCAGTGCGAGCGCCACCCCAAGTGGGGCCAACACAACCATGTCCTCCACCTCGCGCACCTCATCACTCAGCACCCCAACTTCCACCAGTTCGGGCGCCCCCGGGAGCGGCGGTGCAACTAACATTAACGGTGCCGCGCACGTCGCGTCTCCGCTCGGGTTGATCTTTTTCATTGTCGCTGGAATCGCCTATCTCAACTGAGAGAGTTATGTACAGTACCTCTCTTTGAGCGAGAGTTTTGCGAACGAGGCTGTACTTGTAGTTAGTAAAACATTTTTCAACGGGGAAGGTTTGCTTGGTGTTTTCATGTTTGGGTTTTAATGGCTTGCATGATATCATAATAGTACGATTGTTAATAATGAAAACGAGATATATCAGGGTTAGCTGAAATTAGTACGAGCATGTAGTGGTTGTATGTGAATGGAGTAAGGAGATGTGGCGGGAGAGTGTAAAAAGGCGTGTTGTATGAAAGAGGATGGAAACTCGGTATATCTAGAGGCAATTGCAGCATTTTATTGGGGGGTTTACGACCCTGGCACAAGAAGGTTCATATAATACGACATTATACTAATATCCTGAACCAACCCGCTCATTCACATCTCAGCGTGTTGATTCACGACGAGCCATCACAAGATACACCGTCACGACCAGTACTATAAGTCACCAGAAAAAGACCTGAATCAATCGAGCCCACTGCAGAGCCAAAAACCCCAGAAATAACTATGCTGTGTTGTGCCCAGTACGGTCATTACCCGACCACAACTATCTATTTATCTATAATATGATACTCGAGAACATAGAAAAACCTCACGGAACCAATGCCGATATCATATCATATCGCAGCAATGAATGTTCAGAGTTAGAAGGGCAGGAACAGCAAAACTGGGAGGTGGTGGTGGTAATAATGGTGGAATCATTTACCGAGATAGATAAAAAACTTTTCTCGGAGTTCCGCCTGCCACGGATACCCGTAGACTACTGGCACGGTATAGGGGACCTGCATAACGGTAATATGTCCGACGTATTATAATATAACTACTACAGTATAATGCAGTACCCATCCCTCCTGAGCTATCATAATAAATGTTTGGTTTTTTTTTCTTTTTTTTCTTTTTCCTTTTCAAAGGAGTAACTGTACTAGTACTGTGGGTTCGTTCGGTGGTTGATGGATGGATGGATGGATGGATGGATGGATGGATGGGTTGAATAAGTTGAGCTTAGATAGATGGATAGAAGGTTCCGGTGTCTATATAGACCAAGGGTTCTTTCTTATATGGGGTGAAGTATGATGGAGGAGTACCAGTACTGTATCGGTGATCACCTGTGCGTATGGTAATACCAGACGGGGAGG
>QOVD01000121.1:0-36088 GCA_003521225.1 Tuber microsphaerosporum | reverse complement strand
AGAGCTACCTTGTGGGCCACCCCCCTTGGTACAACCACGACAACCCCACTGTGTGCCCCCTGTGTGGGGCCGAAGTGGAAGATTTTCAACAGGCCATTGTGTCCTGCCCTTCGAGATCGGAAGCGCGCTCCCTTTTCCTCCCAAGGGATCTGTCGCTGGACTCTCCGTCCCCGCTGTGGGACTCCGCCTCTCTCCTTAAAGGCCTGGCCGGCTACGTCTTCTCCACCGCCACGGGGTTCCCCCCTGACATGCCCCCCTACGCTGTCCCACCACCACCAATCGTCCCATCCGTTACTCCACCGGCGCCACCCCACAGGGGTCCGCGACCAAAGTTGTTCGCTTCCAGTAACCTCCTAGAGGGAATCACAGACACCAGAGCAATGGCCTTGATGACATGCAATGCCCCTGTACTTCCTTAGTTTATTAGTGTTTTTTATGGGAACGTTATGATATGTACTTGTTTGCCGTTAGGTTTGTGTTTTTCGGCAGTATACTTGTTTTTGTTACTGTTATCAGATGCGTATGTGTTCGACGCGATAGAGGATTAGTTTTTGCTTTGGGTTTTGTTTATTTTTGATTTTGTTGCGTGATTGTGGGTTTTGTTTTGGCCATATCTGATGATGCATGTCATTTCTTGTACCTTAAAACAACGAATATATGATATAAAAAAAAAAAAAAAAGAAAAAAAAAAAAGTACGCTGACTACAGACACGAAGGATCTCCTCTCCACCTCCGGCGATGGAAATCTCAACACCATGAGAAATCATCGTCAACTCCATCCACCTCCCACTCCCCTCTTCTGATGGCCTCGTTGCCTAGGAGGGTGACGCGTCCTCATCCCTCTCCCCTCTGTTCCCCTCCTGATGGCATTGCTCTCGGGCAGTCTTTGTCTAAGGGGTTCACGTTTACTCTCTCTCCCCTTCGGCGCTTTGGCTTCGCTGCCCTCGCTTAGCGGTTGCACACGGTCGGCAACCCCTTTCTCGTCAATGGCCTTCTGCAGTTTTGGGTTATCGGTGAAGTAGTGGCCCCCGGGGCCTGCTCCCTGGTATTGCACTTTCTCCTGGGAACTCTGTTTGGTACGGTCGGCATCGTCGAAAATCTGTGATCTCGCGTCGGTGGCTCGGTCTCGCACTTCTTGATTGGGTCTACCCCTCCGTCCTCTCCTCTTCTTTATCGTTCGTCCCGTGGCTCGGTTACAGCCTCCCCCTGGTCCGTCGGCCGCTTCACCGTGGTCAGCTCTTCCTCATCCGGCTGGCACCCACTGCCAGCATCATCTTCTCAGTTGTGTTCTGGAGGGTTAGTTTGTATCCTCTTATGCCACACGGTCCTGGGTTTCTTCGATTGCGTCGTTCCTTCCACGGTCTATCTATAGCCCTTGCCCACAGCTTCGCTACGGCGTTCACCAAATTCTGAGGCAATCAGGGGACAGGCCCCCCAAGGGGGGAAAGCTGGTGGGGTATGTTGGTTGGGACAATAGTACACTTTTAGGTTTCTCGGTTAGGATATCACTGTCGTTTGGTTTCTTACTTTCTGCTTGTCTGTGGAGGTCTGGTCGGAGCTCAGGCCTGTATTTTCTTTCTGTAGTTGTCTACCGATAGCACCGGACTTGTATGTGGGTTTCCGCTCCGGTAGGACAGGGTCAGAGGGTTTTTAGCAGATGGGGGGTACGTGATGGAAAGTGGGTTTGGAAGCGCACCGGGTCTTGGGGGTCATAGCTGATTCTGCACATCCTTTTTGTTCCATAGCGGGTCTTGTACTGTAAGCCTTTAAACGAAAATGAAGAGTGATATAAAAAAAAAGAAAACAAAAAAGAAAAAAAAAAGAAAAGGACGCTGACTACAGAGGAGAAATAAAGATCATAATGGTAAACCACAGTAGAGCTGATTGTCAGATTCAAGCAGGTGACCGAATAGCTCAACTTATAATAGAGAAAATTGACATATCAGATATGATGGAGGTAGATAGCTTTCAGGAAACGGAAAGATTGGACAAAGGATTCAGAAGTACCGATCGCTCACCTAAGCGAACCATCGAGGTATCAGACTCGCCACCCATGGTATATTTCCTACAAGAGGAAAAAGGAAACAACGAATACTTCGATATCGAAGACATGGGGAGTCACCCACGGTTAACTCAAGAACCTGTTATGATGTCAGACGCTATTCTATCCCAAGTAGAAATGAGTGCGTTTAACATAGACTTCATCAAGGAAGTATTGGGAGCAGGAGGAAGGGTTGAGGAATGGATGAGTAGACAGAAGGAACTAGACAGGTTGGAGGCTGAAGAGAAGGAACCACCCAAGAACTGGCATAGGAAACAGGGGTTGCTCTACTACATGAACCGCTTGTATATTTCCAACAATGAAGCGCTACAAACCACAATCGCCAAAGGATGTCACGACTCGCAAGTAGCGGGGCATTTTGGGCAAGAAAAAACACTTGGAATTGTCACCCGAGACTTGTACTGGAAAGGACTCACTCCTTGGATTAACGACTATGTGAGGTCATGTGACGAATGTCAACACAATAAGTTGCCACGACATGCAAAGTACGGGTTACTACAACCACTACAAGTTCCTTTCGCCGCATGGACATATATCTCCACAGACTTCATTACCCACCTACCAGAATCACAGGGACACACACAGATCATGGTAGTAGTGGACCGATTTACAAAAATGGCCCACTTTATAGGCTTAGGAGAAAACGCAACGGCCAAGAACGTGGCAGATACTTTGTTACGGGAAGTTTAGAAACTTCATGGGCTCCCCACTAAAATAATATCGGATATGGATACTAAGTTCTCGGGGGAATTTTGGGAATCATTGTGCAAATTGCCAGGCATTAAACGCAAGATGTCAAAAGCTTACCACCCCCAAACCGACGGACAAACGGAAAGAACCAACCAAACTTTGGAAGGTTACTTACGCAACTTGGTCAACTACGATCAGGACGATTGGTATCAGCTGTTACCACTAGCAGAACATGCGTACAACAACTCTACTACAACCGCCCATGGGTTATCCCCCTTCCACGCCAACTATGGGTTCCACCCGCAAAGCGAATAGATGAAGGAATGAGAAGCTCAGAATCCACGGGCAGAACTTTATGCACACTGGATGCAGAATATACACCCACAGGCCAAAAGGGCATTGGAGAAAACTCGCGAAGATATGGGCAGATATTATGACCGGAAAGCAAAACAGCAAACGGATATTAAGATTGGGGACTTACTAAAGCTAAACGCAAAAAACATACGAACTAAGTGACCAATGAAAAAACTAAGCCAAAAGCTTCAGGGACCGTTCAAAGTGTTGGAAGTTAAGAAGAGCAACCTAGCCTTGAAACTCGAAATCTCCCCACGATGGAAAATACATCCTGTGTTCCATATACTGTTACTGGAACCCTACCGAACCTCAATACGGGAGGCCAGAGAACAACCACCTAGAGAACCTGGGGATGTTGAGGGAGATCTCAAATGGGAAGTGGAAATAATAGTTATAAGTGAGATAATCACTTACACTAGAGAGGTGGGAAGAGAATACCGGACGTTCAAGGAACTTGGGTATTTTGTAAAATGGAAGGTATGTGCAGAGGACGAAAATACTTGGGAACCCCCGGAAGGGTTATCAAACTCTCGGAAGATGGTAGACAGTTTTCATAGGCAGAACCCGGATATGCCAGGACTGGCCGAAGTTGAATGAATTAGGAAAGGTTTTCCTCATGTGGACAAGCCACTGCATTAGGTTTTTGACCCTACCTCTTCGAGTTCAAAAAGGAAGTTAGAATAAATTGGATCTAGTTATATAAATAAAAAGGTATTCGAGGCGAAACCTTAAGGAGGGAGCTCGTGTTAGGCACATTGGAAGCCCATGTATGAAATACTGGAATCCAGCTCACAGACCCCCGAAGCGCACAGACCCCTGTGCACAGACCTCAAAAATACGGCCATCATACCCCTGCGGCCCCGACGTTGGAGCACTACGTTCGTTACCGCACCGCTGGTAGTTGTACTCGCACTCAAGAATGTCCCTCCAGGGACCACTCACAATAACACCATATAGGTTGCGGCCGTCTGTCCGACCGGATGCGGTTCGCAGGATATATGAGAAGAGAACCTAGCGAACATTATGCAAGTGGTTCGGACCAAATCGGCCAATGCAGCATAAAGTTGTAGGCCTTCAAAGTCATGATAGCTGAGGGAAACAAAGGAGTGGACGCTTAGGCGAGGTTTTTCAATGCGGAAATTAGACACTATTACGCATAGTGGAGACCAATAGTCTCACTCAGAGTCAGTCAGTAAGGGAGAGGCATTGCGCCCAATTAGCCATAGGTGCGATTTCATGCAAGAGTCATCCCGAAACCTGATGCGCATGTAGCCTAAGAACTCATACGCATTGAATGGTCTGACGACCAAGGAGTAGGCCACTCCTTACATGACTCGGTGAAGAAAGTTACAACGGTAGCCCCTATTAGGCTACGAGAACTCTGCACACCTATCGTTGAGGAGAATGACACACCCTCAGGATTAGATGAATAGTGTGTGTCTTCATAATGCTAAGCAAGTAGTTGAACAGTTGTCAGGGTCAGAGAATCTTCGAAATTTTTAGTTAGCAGACATTAGTTAGCCCGGGAACACTCAGACGCGGAATATAAATATCGAAGTGCCTCACTTGCTACAAGAAATCATCAAGCAACGGAGAAGAGATCTTATCAATATAAAAAGTTACCACGCTACAATTCTTTATCTTACTCAATTATCTTTTTTATATATCAAATTACTTCTCACAAGAGCTAGTTAACCACGAGCCTTGTTAGACAAATCTCCGAAGATACCTACTCAGGCTTAGTTACACATTATAGTCCCACTATCGGCTACCCCTAACACCTGACCTAAGTGACCATGACTCCGATGATGAGCAAGGTGGGAATTTCGGAAACGGTGGACCATCCTGGAGACCCGAACGTGGCAACCCAACTGACCTGCAGGTAGCCCTGTTAGCTAAAGCAGTTCGAATGGCCATTGCCCATATTGGCAAAATACAAGCAGACGCACCCCCAACCTTCAAGAACCTCAAACACCAAGACATTAATCTTTGGTTACTACAATGAGAGGACTACTTCAAAAGAAATCCACACCAGTCGGAAACTGATAAGGAAGGTATTAAGTATGCCTTAGGAAGAATGTAAGGGGAAGATGTGTCCGCATTTGCCATAACCTATAGGAAGAAGATGACCGGAGAATTGGGTCACCTAAAGTTAGAGGGATACGAGTATTGGGAAGCATTCAGAAATCAATGTGTCACCCGTTTTGCACTCACCCATGAAGGTGCAAGAGCACCGGCACTAATGGAAAATGTCCAGTACAAAAATAACGTTGATAAGTATCTCCTCGATATGGAGAAATTAAACACCCATGTCCACATGAGTGGGATTGCGTGGTCCAAGATGATCAAACGACGAGTTCCAAGAGAAGCCTTACGACGATTTTCCACTGAAGTATATGCCAGTGATAGCGATTGGATGGCAGCAATAAGAGATGTCATCAGGCGTGAGGAGACTTTTTTAGAGCAAGTCGCACTACGACATGACTATCCTACCGCAACCAAGGGCTACTCTGGTGAAAAAAGGAAAAGGGAGGAAAAACCTTCCAAACCTAAGCAGCAACGAAAAACATACTCCGCAGAAGAAAAAGCGGATTACAAAGCCAAGAATGAGGTGGAAAGAAAAAAGCATGGGGACCACCACTAAGGGAAAAGTAGAGTATACAGATTGGAAAACGGCACATGGTGACATCACAGAACAGGTTATCCAAACATGAAAAGACAACCAACAGTGTACCCCTTGTGGAATGAATAACCACAAATGGGCTGAATGCCAAATGTCAATTCAGATTTCAGCAATAGAATCCAAGAAGCCTTATCATAAAAAGGCCCCTGACCCGAAGTCGCGGCAATGGAAGGCCAGCCCATCAACTCCTTTCCAACCAAGACTATCTGCGGCTTTAAGTCAGCAACAAACAGAAGTAGCACCCCTGTTCAATCAAATAGACCGACCGATAGCATGGGACTTCAGCGACATGGACATAACTTAAGTTACTCCTGGCACCGATGGCGACGGCAGTCTGGTACTCGGAGCAAGCCTTTCCTCCGAAATCGAAATCAAAAATAATGAGAGACTACATAAGTAGTAATCGGGCGTAACCCTGAAGGCCTAAGAGAACAAAGCGGAGCGCCCAGGGGAAAGGATTAACTAGTACCCAGTAGAAGAAAATGAGTTCAGATGACGGTAAGGGAAGAGTCCCTTAGTACAATTAGTACAAAGAGGAACCCCCAGAAACCAGTTCAAACCAACGGTGATTGGAGAACAGGAATCCAAATTTTCAGAAGAGCCCCGAAGTACATCCACCCAGACCTATGAGGTGAGTGACAGGGCACATGCATCGAAGCATCACTATGTTGTCCAGCCAATACAGGGTCCGGCTGAATGTTCGGAGTAACATACCGAGCATCCAGAATTACTCCCTAAGGTATAAACCAGCTTGAGACGGTACAAAACCAGTTGGATAGGCAAGCTGGTAAATACACTGGCAGTCTGGAGGGTTATGGGAATTCTTTGGCAAGAAGTAAAGACCACTTGGAGTGGGCTGCCCAGTAACCGAGCTATTAACATGTGTTAGTTTGTCTGAGGAGACTTCAAGAGTCGAAACTACGCAGGCATTGTCCCAAACCCCAAATACATACGCCGAACGACGATGACGATACGAAAAAACATGGCCATGTTGCCCATAGGCAAACATATACAATCCCAAATTCCAAAACCCGTACATTACAACTGCCCGGAAGGGCCGGCCTATAGTGAAGCTGCAGGAAAACGAATACGCATCCGAGTACTTCTGGACTCGGGATCGAACATCTTTTTAATCAATAAACATTTAGTTGAACACTTCAACATACCATACGAAACACGACAGAATACGCTACCTATTCTAGCCTTTGATGGGGAAATTAACCCCTCAGGCGGTAAACACTTTACTCACCCCTTACTCCTAGAAATAGGAAATAATGGCCATCGCTCAGATATATCTTGCAAGGTAGCAGCGGCAGGCAAATACGACTTAATCATCCCGTTTGGATGGTGGCATAAGGAACACCCTATTGCAAATATTGCCGACCCAAAGAAGTGGGCGTTCAACGAGTATAGCTGTCAAGGACATGTCGAAGATGAAGGAATAGGAGGAATGTTGGAATGGGACGAAACTGTAACATACGACGAGGAAGCCCAATACTGTGGAAGAATTAAGCAAGTGGACGATACTAACCAAATAGTCCTGGACATGCTACCACAACCCTATGAGACATACAAGGAGCTATTCCTAACTTCAACAGCTGAAACTTTAGCAGGACGACGGACATTTGATCATGCGATTGATCTCAAGCCAGGCGCTGAACCACCCTGGGGACCAATCTACCCTATGTCGGCATATCAGTTAGACTTGTTAGACAAGTACATAAAGGAGATGCTAAAGCAGGGAAAGATCGCCCATAGTCTGTCTCCAGCAGGTGCACCAATCCTTTTTGTTCCGAAGCCAGATGGGAAACTACGTCTCTTTGTGGATTATCGAAACCTTAATAAATTAAAGATCTTAAATAAATAACCCCTACCATTAATGGGAGAAGTAAAAGATCGAGTAGCAAGGGCAAAAATATTTACCAAATTGGATCTAAAGGACAGTTACCATCTGTTGAGAATACGTGAAGGGGATGAATGGAAAACGGCCTTTCGAACCAGATATGGGCATTTCGAATATAAGGTAATGCCTTTCGGACTGGTCAATGCACCTGCAACTTTCCAAGCCATGATGAACAAAATCCTGGGAAATTTCTTGATCATGGAGTAGTAGTTTACTTAGACGACATTCTAATCTATTCCAAGACGGTGGAAGAACATGAGGAATTAGTAAGAAAAGTCCTGGATAAACTACAGGAACACCGACTGGCAATATCAATTACAAAATCAGTCTTTCACGTGGAATCGGTAGAATTCCTAGGTTACATTGTTGCAACCAATGGCGTCACAATGAGCGAGCGCAAGGTGGAATCAATTAGGACCTGAAAGCCACCAAGGACGGTTAAAGAAGTCCAGATATTTATCGGAATTGCCAACTTTTCTCGGCGATTAATCAAGGTTTTCTCAAAAATCTGTAGACCTATCACGGAAACGCTAAAGGTAGAAAAAAGTAAATTCTTCTGGGAGCCAAAACAAGATACCGCTTTCAAAGAGCTCAAAAGGCGATTTGCCACGGTACCAATCTTGGGGCATTTTTACCCAGTTTGACAATCAGTAGTGGAAACACAGGCAACCGACTTTGCACTTGGCTGCGTTTTGTCACAATTTAAGGAAAAAAGACTACATGCGGTAGCTTTCCAATCCAGAAAATTGAACGAAGCGGAACACAACTATGAGATTCACGATAAAGAATTACTCGCTATCTTGGAATCATTCAAAGAATGGCGACATTATTTGGTGGGATTGGATAAGCCAATAACCGTTTATACTGACTATTAAAATTTGCAAAATTTCCTAAATACAAAGGTTTGGAGCCAGAGGCAGATAAGATGGACGCAATGACTGGAGACTATAATTTCAGGATCATTTACCGACCCGGGACGAGAGGAGGAAAGCCAGACGCTCTGAGCCGACAGCCGGAGTACCGTCCTGTGGAGGGAGCTAAGCCGAGCGAGCAGTCTTTTCTAATGACCGAGCACTTCGAATTAGCACTCATTTATTCCGAAGAAGAATACGAAGGATACATTTCAGGAATCGAACAACCAAAGTGGAACGTAATTAGGGTAAAACTACTCTCCATAAAAGCTATACTTCCGACCAAAGGATGATGGCTAACAGTGGGCCACAACCTATAGGCAATTCAGGAATTCACCATACCAGCCCAGGGTCAGGTATTGGCAGAAACGGGAATAGCGATCAGGCTACCAAAAGGCACATATGCAAGAATTGCTCCATGAAGCGGCCTGGCCTGCAAAAAAGGCATCGCAATAAATAGGGCTGTGGTGGACGCAGACTACAGTGGAGAAATAAAGGTCATTATGGTAAACCACAGTAGGGCTAATTGTCGTATTCAACCAGGTGACCGAATAGCGCAACTCATAATAGAGAATATTGACACATCAGACATGATGAAGGTAGATAGCCTTCAGGAAATGAAAAGATCAGACAAAGGATTTGGAAGTACTGATCTCTCTCCTAAGCGAACCATTGAGGTATCGGACTCGCCATGCATGGTATGTTTCCTACAAAGGGAAAAAGGAAACAACGAATACTTGGATATCGAAGACATGGGAAGTCACCCACGGTTAACGCAAGAATATGTTTTGATGTCAAATGCTATTCTATCCCAAGTAGAAAGGAAGGCGTTTAACATAGACTTTATCACGGAAGTATTGGGAGCAGGAGGAAGGAATGAGGAATGGATGAGTAGACAGAAGGAACTAGACAGGTTGGAGGCTGAAGAGAAGGAACCACCCAAGAACTGGCATAGGAAACAGGGGTTGCTCTACTATAAGAACCGCTTGTATCTTCCCAACAATGAAGGGCAACAAACCACAATCGCCAAAGGATGCCACACCTCGCGATTAGCGGGGCATTTTGGGCAAGAAAAAACAATTGAAATTGTCACCAGAGACTTCTACTGGAAAGGACTCACCCCTTGGATTAACGACTATGTGAGGTCAGGTGACGAATGTCAAAACAATAAGTCACCATGACATGCAAAGTACGGGTTACTACAACAACTACAAGTTCCTTTCGCCGCATGGACATCTATCTCCACGGACTTCTTTACCCATCTACCAGAATCCCAGGGACACACCCAGATCATGGTAGTAGTGGACCGATTCAGAAAAATGCCCTATTTCATAGGCCTAGGAGAAAACGCAACGGCCAAGGACGTGGCAGATACTTTCTTACGGGAGGTTTGGAAACTTCATGGGCTCCCCACCGAGATAATATCAGATATGGATACTAAGTTCTTGGGGGAATTTTGGGAATCTTGGTGCAAATCGCTAGGCATTAAATGCAAAATGTCAACAGCTTACCACCCCCAGACCGAAGGACAAACGGAAAGAACCAATCAAACTTTGGAAGGTTACTTAAGCAACTTCGTCAACTATGATCAGGACGATTGTTATCAACGCTTACAACTAGCAGAACATGCATATAACAACTCCAGTACAACTGCCCATGGGTTATCCCCCTTCTACGCCAACTATGGGTTCCACCCGCAAACGGAATGGATGATGAAACGAGAAGCTCAGAATCCAGGGGCAGAACTGTATGCACACTGGATGCAGCATATACACCAACGGGCCAAAAGGGCATTGGAGAAAATCGCGAAGATATGGGCAGATATTATGACCGGAAAGCAAAACAGCAACCGGATATTAAGATTGAGGACTTAGTAATGCTAAACGGAAAAAACATACGAACTAAGTGACCAACGAAAAACCTAAGCCCGCAGCTTCACGCACCGTTCAAAGTGTTGGAAGTTAAGAGGTGCAACCGAGCCTTGAAACTCGAAATCTCCTCACGATGGAAAATACATCCCGTGTTCCATATATCATTACTGGAACCCTACGGAACCTCATATGGGAGGCCAGAGAACAACCACCAAGAGAACCCGAGAATATTGAGGGAGATCTCGAATGGGAAGTGGAAAGAATAGTTAAAAGTGAGATAATTACTTACACTACAAAGGTGGGAAGACGAAACCGGAAGTTCAAGGAACTTGGGTATTTTGTAAAATGGAAGGGATGTGCAGAGGGCGAAAATACATGGGAACCCCCAGAAGGGTTAACAAAAGCTCGGGAGATGATAGAAAGTTTTCATAGGCAGAACCCGGATATGCCGGGACTGGCCGAAGTTGAATGAAGTAGGAAAGGTTTTCCTCATGAGGACAAGCAAACGCCTCAGGTTATTTACCCTACTGCTTCGAGTTCAAAAAGGAAGTTAGAATAAATTGGATCTAGTTATATAAATAAAAAGGTATTAGAGGCGAAACCTTAAGGAGGGAGCTCGTGTTAGGCACATTGGAAGCCCATGTATGGAATACTCGAATCCAGCGCACAGACCTCCAAAGTGCACAGACCCCAGCGCACAGACCTCAAAAATCCCGCCATCATACCCGTGCGGCCCCAACGTTGGAGCACTACATTGATTGCCGCACCGGTGGTAGTTGTACTCACACTCAAGAATGTCCCTCTAGTGACCACTCGCAATAACAGCATATACGTCGCGGCCCTCAGTCCGCCCGGATGCTGCTCTCAGGATATATGAGAAGAGAACCTAGCGAAAATTATGCTAGTGGTTCTGACCAAATCGGCCTACGTCGCATAAAGTTATAGGCCTTCAAAGTTATGAGAGCAGAGGGAAACAAAAGAGTGGACGCTTAGGCGCAGTTTTCCCATGAGGAAATTAGACACTAGTACGCATAGTGGAGACCAATAGTCCTACTCAGAGTCAGTCAGTAAGGGAGAGGCATTGCACAGAATTAGCCATAGGTGCGATTTCAAGCAAGAGTAATCCCGAAACTTGATGCGCATGTAGCCTAAGAACTTATGCATATTGGATGGTCTGACGACCAAGGAGTTGGCCACTTCTTACATGACTCGGTGAAGCAAGTTACAACGCTAGCACCTATTGGGCTACGAGAACTCTTCCCACCTATCGTTGAGGAGAATGACACACACTCACGATTAGCTGAATAGTGTATGTCTTCATAATGCTAAGCAAGTAGTCGAACAGTTGTCAGGTTCAGAGAGTATTCGCACTTTTAGTTAGCAGATATTTGTTAGCCCGCAAACACTCAGACGCGGAATATAAATATCGAAGTGCCTCCCTTGCTACAAGATATCATCTAGCACCGGAGAAGAGATCTTATCAATATAAAAAGTTATCACGCTATAAATCCTTATCTTACTCGCTTATCCTTTTATTATATCATATTACTTCTCACGAGAGAAGGTTACCCACGAGCCTTCTTATCCTAATCTCCGAAGATACCTACTCAGGCTTAGTTCGATGTTATAGTCCCACTATCGGCTACCCCTAACATTCCTCCACCCACAGACCAAAGGACGCTAAGTGCTCTACATTTTCGCTGTTTCCTCGTTCTAGCTATTGCTGATAGGACTTTGGATCGCGGTCTCTAAACCCTCCAACTCTACTACTGCTACTTGGCTCATACCCCATCTCAGTCCGCAGAATCTCGCAAATTGGGCAAAGCCCGTTGATTATTCTTGCCAGCATAACATGGTTTTGGTAGTCAGCAATCCAGACTACTAGGATCGGATTGCATGGGCGGACCTGGCCATTAGCGCAATCCCACTCTTACCCTGGGCCGGCTATATCCAGCTCTGCTATCAGTTTCAGAATACGCTCAATCGCTCTATGCCAAGACCTATGAATCATGCCGCCCTTCAGGTTCTTTGAGAAATTGGTCAGAGAGCAACTAGCACCCATGGGCAGTTTGTTAGAGGTAGCCGATAGTGGGACTATCATATCGGACTAAGCCTGGGTAGGTGTCTTTGGAGATTTGTCTAGGAAGGCTCGTGGGTAACTATCTCTCGAGAGAATTAATTAATCCAATAAAAAGGATAATCGAGTAAGATAAAGATTTTTAGCGCGATAACTTTTTATATTGATAAGATCTCTTCTCCGCTGCTTTTTTGATTTCTTGTAGCAAGGGAGGCACTACGATATTTATATTCCGTGTCTGAGTGTTCGCGGGCTAACTATTAACTACTAACTAAAATGTGCGAATACTCTCTGACCCTGACAACAGTTCGACTACTTGCTTAGCATTATGAAGACATACACTATTTATTGTATCGTGAGGGTGTGTGATTCACTTTAACGATAGGTGTGCAGAGTTTTCGTAGCCCAATAGGTGCTAGTGCTATAACTTTCTTCACCGAGCCATGTAAGGAGTGGCCAACTCCTTGCTCATCAGACCATTCAATGCGAACGAGTACTTAGCCTGCATGCGCATCAGGTTTCGGGATGACTCTTGCTTGCAATCGCACCTATGGCTAATTGCGTGCAATGGCTCTCCCTTACTGATTGGCTCTGAGTGGGACTGTTAGTCTCTATTATGCGTACTAGTGTCTAATTTCCTCATGGGAAGATTTCTCCTAAGCATCAACTCTTTGATTTCCCTCAGCTCTCTTAACTTTGAAGGCCTATAACTTTATGCGACGTCGGCCAATTTGGTCCGAACCACTTGCATAATTTTCACTAGGTTCTCTTCTCATATATCCTACGAACAGCATCCGGTCGGACGGACGGCCGTGACGTATATGGTGTTATTACGAGTGGTCCATGGAGGGATATCCTTGAGTGCTAGTGCAACTGCCACCGGTGCGGCAACCAACGTAGTGCTCCAACATCGGGGTCGCAGGAGTATGATGGCTGTAGTTTTGAGGTCTGTACGCAGAGGTCTGTACGCTTGGAGGTCTGTGCACTCAATTCCAGTATTCTATACATGGGCTTCCAATGTGCCTAACACGTTTAGAGCCCTGCCGTCATATATTTTTGCTAATCTTACTAATCGACAAATAGACCGGCCAAGTAGCCTTGCCTCCGGAGAAGTTTGTAAGGTGGGTATTGTCGGAAGTGAAAATGAGAGGCACCACTGTTCCACCTCTGGGCACTAAGTCTTGGGTCTCCCACCACCAGTCTGCTGTATGAATCTCATTGTATAGTGCTCGGCCTGTACTATCGAAGATACGCTCAGGACCGAAGACCATATGATTTGCGAAAGGTAAATGGCCAAGAAGTAGCCAGATGCAGTGCAGGATGTTGCGAGAGTACAATGTTCTGAACCCACATGGGAACGCGGACCAGCTTCAGGGCCCAAAACTGTGTTCTACACACTCAAACAAATACAAGAGTTCATTTGCATTCTGGAACGATGTGCACCTATCATTATCTAGTCCACGCTGTAAATACTCGTCGATCGATCCTTTTGTTAAGCCCGACCACAGCATCCACCATCCAAGCTCAAAGTCTTTTGCACTTCGAAATAGGTGCCATGGGTTCCAGTCGGCGTCTAGGTATCTGCGGTAAATTCCACTTGCAGTGCCATAGGATCTACCAGCTTCACAGGGCTGATACCATGTTTTACTGGGGTCAGGCAAACAGGTTAGGTATGGGTCCTCCGGTTCCGAGCTTCTCGGTTCCTGAGCACTATCTGAGGCTCTGGTTTCGAGATCTGTTGGTGGCTGCCATCCCGTGACTTCTCAATGATGTTAGTTTGGGCTGAGGGAGTACTTGATCTAGAATAAAACTTACGGTCCACCCAAGGCTTGTCATCTCTGGGATGCCGATTGCTAGCACCCACCTCTGTTTCGCTCAGCGGACCGCTTGGGTACGGCCTGTGTTTTTGCTTTGTCTGCCACTGCTTTTTCGGGCACTGGTTACTGTGAATTGATAGGCCCTTACGTGTCTTGAAGGGCCTTCCACAGTCTGAGCAGGTGGGATTCGACGTCATCGCGTTGCAATAATACTGCCGCCGTGATGGGATCGCTGTGATAGGATGACAAAGAGTACAGTGTTTGTACAAGTGATATATTTGTTGTATAGAGCAGGGGCCGTTGTACTGGTTAATTGTAGCTGACTTGTAATAAAACATCTTTCCTGGTCCTTTGTACTAGTACTAGTACGAGTACAGTACGCACGCGGTGTGCTGCAGGGATGTACCAAGACAGACCTAGTACCCTAGGTGCTCGATAGTGCACCCGACACAGATCTTGCCGTACGGACCCTGCCGTACTGACCCTGCGACAGCCCACCCCGTCAGTAATACACTACCTGAATATCAGTGTTTGTTCAAGTGTACTCAGCGTACTGTTCTCCTTGAAAACAGATGCTCATCTTGAACACTACAGCTCATCTTGAAAACAGATGTTTGTTCAAGTATGCGAAACGCACAGTTACCTGGATGGGTGAGACTTGAAAGCTCGGTATCATGAACTCAGAATCTTGAAAGAGTACCTGGAAGGGATATATAGAGAGCGGTTTTCGCCTCACAGCCAGAAGATCATACACCAGTAAGTCTCCATTACATAATAGCTCATATTAGAACACAAACCCTATTCAACACGCCAATACCTGAACCCTTTATTTCAGTCTTACACCCTATTGCAACCCAGCTTTGAATTACGGTCTTTCCTAATTGAACTCCTCTCTCTGGCCTTGCCCTAGACTGCAAATATCTGAACCGTTATCAGAAACACATAGGTACTACGTAGTCACCAAATAGGTACGCATATCCCAAGCTTCCAGACTCCAAGCTTCCAGACTCCAATCTTTCATCCTTACCTTTTTCAGACCATCTAACATTCTCAATACATAGAACAACCGACTTGGTGGACCTAGTAACCCTGCCTACTAAGACTCTCCAGCCAAAATAGATATATAATTAGGTAAGCAAAACTCTTACTATTTGCTACCACTGCGGTTACTAACTTAATATTGTGGAGTAGAACACAGACATTCTGAGAATAGCGCCCTGAGCAGCTAGTATTTGTGTGAAACTTGGTTTTCCCAGTACAGGCGACAGGGACTATAAAACATGGGTTTTGAACTTCAAAAGGACTTGGCTTCGTCAGCAGCATCTGGACCTCGTCGCCAAACCTGTGGTTCTTGCATCTGAGACAAAGACTGCGGATTGGGAGCCTGGGCTCTTTCGAATGGATACCGACTTCCCAACTCAATAGGCTCTAGTAAACTTTGTTAATCCAGCGGATCGTCGGGCCTGCGCTACACAATTCATGATTCAGGAGGCGAAGAAGGTCCGCAATGATATGAAAAAAGAAACAGAGGCTGCTGAAGCCGCCTGAGCCACTGCCGCCTGAGCCATTACCAAAAGCATCAAACATCATACCTTGCCCGCGACTACCGCAATCCCCGCAATCCCCACAACCCCCACAACCCCCGTGACTGCCACTGCTCCCGCAACTACCAGAACCCCCAGAACCCCCAAGACGACCAGAAACCCCAAGGCTGCCAGGGACCCCTTGACTATCAGGAGCCTCAGGGCTGCCAGGACCCCACTGGCTACCAGGAACCCCCCAGCTCTTAGGAGCCCCTTGGCTATCAAGAGAGCATTGACTACCAGGAAGCGGGCAAGGAATGATGGAGCTGAGGTTCCTGGGAGCCCACCTGCAAAGCGGCCGAGACAACTGGAGCTGCCTGAGTTGCGCTTCACCTCTTTCAGTATCTCCTTCCTCGGTCCTGACAGTGTCCGAACTTACTCTAGGACCATACTAGCATCAATGAGTTCCCCCACCTTGTCCGTTGAGCTTGCAGAAGAGCTCCACAACTTAGCGCAAGTCCATGCTACTCAAGGCGAATATCACCCTACGGAATGAAGAGTACCAGGACGTCTTTCCAGGTGTGGAGCAGGGTGGAAGGGTAGAACTGGGTATCTCGGAACAAGGATCATGGAACGCGGCATTGATGATAGTCCAAGCCAATCGCCATAACGAGTGCTCCTATGCTGGTATTTCGTGGTGGCTATAGATGCAGGAACCGATACCAATCACAGGGCCAAGGAAGAGATTGGGCTGGATGATACCAGTGAAGAGGGGGATGAGCAGGAACCGAGAAGGAACAATCTCCCCGAGAACCCAGGAGACGGCGGGGAAGGGCCTTCTCAGCCTTCAAGGAAAGGCAAAGAGAGGGCGACAGATACTGGGAACAATGATAGGGATCGGGGCTCAGACCGAGATGGTAATGATGATGATGATGTTGATGATAATGATAATAATAACAATAATAATAATTATAATGATAATGATAATGATAATGATAATGATAATGATAATGATAATGATAATGATAATGATAATGATAATGATAATAATAATAATAATAATAATAATAATAATAATAATGGTGGTGATGATGATGATGATGGTAATGGTGGTAATGGCGGTAATGATGACTTGTATAGACCCCCAAGTAAGTGATGATCAAACATAGTGTCAAACTTTGAGAATCTAATTTATTTTTCCATAATTTGCAGATAGAGTTCGCCCGCCAATACCGCCTTCCCTACTTAACAGCCTGATCCAGAACGGATCAGATAATTCGAACCCTCGACATGTTAGGGAAAGCCATGCCTTGGAAGCTGACGAGTATACAACGGCAGCTACAACTGCGAACTCTACTACAACTAGTGATGGCGCTCTTCTCGGACTCTGCGGTAACCAACTCAACAATGATTTTGAGCACCAATGCTTCGAAGATGCTATAAGAATGTTTGGAGCAGAACTTCTCACCCCAGTCGAAGGCGACATTGGGCCCCGCATGCTCAGAATCCCGGGAATCCCTAGTGGAAGGTTCCTCCCATATCAAGTTTGGAGTGTCTGGTTTATTGTATAGCGTATCCTCGCGGACTGTCCCCCTGTGGCCCTAATCGCTGACGATATGGGATTGGGCAAGACATATTGCGCACTGGCCACACTATTACACCTTAAGTACATCGTTGATGAGGCTGCGGCAGGTAGACCTTTGGCATGCTTGGGGGGAAAATTGGGGGCGGAATTGGAAGAGGTTCCGCAGATCTTTGGTAATGATATTGAGGTGTACAGACGACCCTCTATCATCATAGCCCCAGCCAACCTTGTACCTTCCTGGGAACGCGCAGTCCAGAGCTTGATTCCACAAACTCGGCTCACTCTGATCAACCTCTATACACGACGCCTGCTTAGTCATCACGACCTCAATTAAAGTTCTGACAACCCCAAGCGTGGTAAAGCCACCAGACTTCCTATAGCGCCTACAGATCCCACTATAACAATTCTGAGCGCTTGGAGGGCTGCAGTTGGGGGGTTGGGATCTTCGATGAATCCCATACGGCAAAATCCAGAGCAACACAAACCTTCGACTCCTTAATTAAAATTGATGTCCCCTGCTGGATCCAGCTCACGGGAACCCCAATGCACCATACGGTGGGTGATTGGGTTGTTCAGACCGCGTGGCTATCGCCCAGGTTACTGATGAGGATGAACTTGATAGCCATGATCCGTGTCAACTTGAGTCCATAGTTGCTGAGGTGAAGCGCGACAATATAAAATTGGAGGAGGCCTATGACCAGATCAAAGATATTGTATGGCCTTGGACCATCCAACGCTGGGGGGAAACTAAGGATGCAAACGGAGACCCCCTGGTCCGTATCCCTGAGCTTGTCCAGCATGATGTACGCCTGCAATACACTGATGATGAGGCAACAGCAATGGTTGGTTGGATTGAGGATGCCAAGGGCGGCAAGTGGAATGCCATCCAGACTGTGCTATACGAGTGACATCTTGCGTGCCTCACCATGGACCTTCCAGACAACGATGTGAGCTCGGATGACTCTGAGTCTATGGATGAAGGAGTGCCCTATCGTCAAAACAGGGATCGCAATAACTTCTGTAACAGGCCTGTGTTCAGATGGCTTTCAGATATTTTCGTTCCGCAGTTGTTGGGCACACCTGAAGGAGGGGCACCAAATAAGGTGGTGATTTTTGCCCTGTTGCCAGGCCAAGCATCCTATGTCAATTGGTTTCTCCGAACCTTTCATGCTGGTATTCACCCTATCTTGTATCACTCTGGGGTTGCGTCGAGAGACCGCAATAGGCTACTACAAGAGTTCGCTTCAGTTAATAGACCGGCAGCACTGATCCTGACTCTGGCCCTCAGTGGCACCGGGCAGAACCTAGTTGCAGCGAACCATGTCATCATCATGCAAAAGTTCTGGAACTTGAACGAGCAATGTCAAGCAGTTGCGCGGATTCACTGTATCGGCCAAATGCGGACCCCAAAGGCTTGGATCTTGCATGGTGAGGGAGGGGTGGATAATAGAGCTGAAGAACTTCACCAAAGCCGTGGAAAGTTTGAGGCGCGAATCATACATGGATTGATTGGGGAGAGATTCTCCAATATGGAGTTAATGGATGCTAGGGCAACCAGGATCCGTGAGCTTGGGCAGGCACAGTCAGCTACACAAGCTCGTGCTACAGTCCCTGGTCCTTCTGACATTCACGGTGGTGATGGCGGTGATAATAGTGATGATGATAGTGATGATGGTGCTCCCAGCCTTTCTGGAACCCAGGATTCCTTGTATACTTGATCTGAATTATCAATCTTCCAGCCAAATACTCATTTCTCTGGTATTCACTTGTTTTATTTGTTTGCTTCTCGCTTTTCTACTTGGGTTGTGAGCATTTCTTTTCTGTCTATGGCACACTATAGACGGTAACGCTATAGACGGTAGTTTCCTTTTGTTTCTCCTTTTGTTTTGGGGTCTGAGTTTGAAGGCTCTTGTCTTCTGGCTTCCATCCGCGGGAGCATCTTGGTTTGTTTCATTTCGTCGTTTTTCTTTAGTTTTCTGCTGGGTAGCATTTATTTTCGGTCTGCAGCATTGGCGGTGGTTTGTTTCTTTGGTCTTGGGTCCGCGTCTCAGAGCATTAGATTTAGAGTTTACGAGGTCAGTGTCGGCATAGAGGTAGAGTGTCTTTTTTTTTTACATTTATCTTTGGGTTTGCATTTTATCAGTCTCCGGGGTCAAGGGTTTGCATTCGATTAGATGGTAATGGCAGTCTTATTAGCTGTGCGAGATTCCTATCTTTCTCTTCTTTTCGACTGCGGTATCTGTAGCTACAACAAAGATTTAATTCCACATCTGTGGACTTAGCTTAAAGTTAACTGTGAGAATTAGCCAAGCACAAGACACCCTGCACCAAGAAGCTATTTCATGCTGCTTGAGACACTAGGCGACACAGACCCGTGTCACGGACCAGGTTTTTTGTGCTCTAGCGAACCCAGCACACTTTTCCACTATAAGATCGCTCTTGAGCGAAATCGATCTTGAGACTTCCATCGGAAAGGGCCTACCACAGTACTATCTACATGTCGTGTGTTTGTTTGAGGAGACAAAGGCACCCGAATGCCTTGTCAAGTTCTGTCACCCACGGACCCCACAAACTGCCTATATCTTCCGTCCCATACCTTGTACTTTGCACTTCACCCTTCACATCATATACCTATCCAGACAACCAAAGGCATGCCGCGTGCAGGAGAGAATACCCACACCAATCAAACTCAAACTCGAGCTCCTCGCTCTTCTGGTACTAAGTGTGTTGGCAGGCGACAGGAACGGACCAGGTGTGCCAATTCACCCGGACATACTCCTGGTAATTCTGAACCCGAGCATCCCCCTTGTTATTCAGAACCTGAGCATCCTCCTTGTTATTCCGAACCCGAGCATCCCACTCGTCATTCAGATTGCGAATCTAACGACGAAGAGGATGAAGACTATGCTGAATTCTCTACCAGTAAAGTACCCTATGTAGTTTGGGAGGCTTCTCTCTACTGAACTTTACACTGCCGAAATAGAGCAGCAAGACGCACAGGTTATACGCAGTCTACCTGAACCTTCGAGCGTGTTATTGGATGTAGACCTCTCCGCTGAGTCCGATGTCGTGGAAACACACCCTTGCAAGCAGACTCACATAAACCTTGAGGTCCCTGCAAATAGCCATGGGAGACTGCTTGTTAGGAGACATTCACCAACTGAGAACCGGCTCTCTACAGGCTTAGAGCAGCAATTTTCGAACGCGGAATGACCTCGACAAGAGGCTGCCGACTGAGCTGGCTTGGCAACAACAATCCTCTCTCGAAGAGTTATCCTGAACATCGGAACCAGAGACTCCATCGGACTCTGCAAGTGCTACATTGGAGGGCAAGCTACCGCGCCAGTTCTGAAAACGAGAGTTTATCCCCCCTGAGAATATTCTTGTTTACGATGCTGCAAAACTTTATTTACAAGCAGAAGTCTATACAGGCCAGCCTTGGTCTTGTTTGGCTGTAATGGAAAACATGATCGAGACGGCTTGGGGACTAGCATTGGATTAAAGAAAGCGGAAAAAGGAAGAATACTACAGCTCAGGGGATCAGCGGCCCACGGAACAGGCACCATCACTTCTTCCTGATACAATCTCATTAGAGATAGTAAGTCCCCTAACCCAACCAAGAATGAGAATTACAATTCAGGGGCTAAAAGTTGTGTAAGCTGAAACGCCATGTATCGGCTTGTCGTGGGTATCTAGTTTCAGAAGCACAGAAAATGGTGGTGGAGTGGTATAAGTTGCCGATCGCGGACCTAGTTGAGTGCCGAACGCTGGTGAAAAGCCTTCTCAAGGATAATTCGTTTCTTAGCCAGAGAGTAGATCTCAGTGATAGTCCTCAGACCAGCTGGTTTACGGTAGAGGAGTTGTAAAACTGGTGCGTGCCTACTATTTCGCCAACGAGCGCAGTCTGGGCTGCAAGCCGTATACGCAGAAGTACTTCTGCCCTCTGCGTTGGCCCACAGTTCTCCTCGTCTGCACTGCTCTTCGCTGCTCCTTAATGGACTATGAAGATACAGGGCATAAGTCCTTAGCGGTGGGAGATTTCTCACAGGCAGTGTTTGGTGGTTAGTAAGTCATCTCTTAGGGTAAACAAGGCAGCTAATAGGTTAACAGACTACTACAAGAGGTACTATCAAACATATCAAAAGGTGGGTCCACAGACCACCACCCCCCTAGAAATCCGCCCCTCTGGTCAATTATGCTAACTCAATTTGGGGTTAGATGGCCGATGTGCAGAAGCACGCGACAATCCATAAGATAGACAGGGGCATGCAAAAGATCCGGTCACAGCACGAGGCAGAACGAATTGAGACTGCTGGGTACGCGGATGAGATGGGGGATGACGTGCGTTACCTCATTGAGAGTGACAACAATACCTAGCCATGGTTTGCAGACCCTGTCTGGTAGTCCGGAGGTGAATAGCGGTTGGGAGCGGAATGGTGGTCCAGAGGAGAATGATGGTCCAGAGGGGAATGGTGGTCCAGAGGGGAACTGCGAGCGCGGCCGAATTAAAGCCAGACACTTTGAGAGTTGCAGTCCCAAGTGTTCGGCTTCAATTCGGCAACGCCAGTACTTTTGTGGATTGATGGCTTCTTTTTTTCACTATAATTAATATGTTTGTTGCCTGGTGTTGATGGTGAGCATAGCGAAATAGACTAGACTTTTTGTATTAGATCTACCGGGGGGGATTTTCGTTAGTAATGAGTATTTGTTTATATAGATTATATATCTAGAGAATAGCAGGGTGTGCTAATGCAATCACTGGGTTAAGTACGATGCGTATATGGTGCAACAGAATTGTGATTGTGGAACCCAGGGAACCCAGAAGGCCTCAGACCCAAGGCTGCGCGAAACTAGTGAAAACAGAGTGGACGGAATGCAGACCAGGGAAGAGCTGCTCTGCTGTTAGACAACAACAGAAGAACCAGTAGAGGGCAGAGGCAGATCCGGGATAATCAGGATCGTGGCGAGGAAAATCGGGAGGCAAACTGCATGTAAACAGGATGGATAGGAGATTGTGAGCAAGAACCAGGGGTGATACGAAAAGCGCAAAGAAGGGTCTGAGGAACACGGGGAGGAGAAGCGAAAGGATCAGGTAACATGGGGGAGAAGCAAGGAACAGAAGGTGATAGAAATCAAAAACGCGTAAACTGAGGGACGAGGGTGATAGACCTGGATGGCTCTGGGCTGGGGCAGGCAGAGGTTCGGGAGCAGAAGGGGTATGTGAGGGAGGTGCAAGATAGAATAGAGGAGTCAAAGCAAGGATGTGAGAGAGCCAGGACGAGGGAAGGGTGGACCAGAGATCACTGGGACGAGGGAAGTGTGGACCAGGACCGCGGACCGAGGGTACGAGTAGAACAGCTGAACCTCGGTGCTGGGTGACCAAGAGGTTCAAGGGGACCAGGGGTAGCCTACTCCTATTTATGGAAGTAGATTCTGGAAGATGAAGGATCTGTGCATGCTGTTGAGCCCTATGTTCAAAACATAGAAACTGCGGAGGAGGCGGTAGAATATTGGGATTCATGTTCTGCATATCTCCGGTATTTCTGCATGGTAAGCCTCTGTATAGTGAATCATCCCCTTCTTCAGGTATATCTTGCTCTCCGTCTTCCTCATCACTACTACAATTACTATTACTGCTATTGCAGCAACCGCTTCTACTATACCTCTCGATAGCTTCTTCACCTTGATCCTCATGATCAGTCTGTTCCTCAGCATGACACATCAGCAAATTGTATACGGCCCTCCTGGTCCACCAAGGGGGGTTATGGTCCCCATGGTGCACCTTGGTGCCCCGTGGTCCACAGTGGTCCACATTTTCGGTAAAAGTTTTGGAAATTTGGATCAGGGCGGATCAGAGTGGACCAGGAGGACCACGGGGACCAAAACCCCCCTTGGTGGACCAGGCGTGTTCAGGACCTCCGTGGACGCCCCTCCGACATTTTCCTGATGCATGGTCTCTCAAGTGCTTCCAGTTCTTCCTCAACACTCTCATTCTCACTCTCAGAATCTTCCGGTATTGCTCTCTCTGCCGTTTCAAATATGATCACGGTGCCCCCCAGGGTGAACTGGATTGATCTTTGTATTGCAGGAATATGTGTATAGTGGAAGACTTGAAAGGTATTTTCATATTCCATATCTCACTCCGTTTATTCGGTCTCTTTCTTTCACTGTCTGCTTCCTTCGATATATGCTACAGATACTCTCCATGAAAACCATGTGGCCATGATGTTGCAATAGTGGCAGTATCTACACACCCTTCCCTCAATTCAGCTTTTACCGATCAGGGAAAGTTAATGCAAATCCTCGCACTGGCGCAATGCTAAAATGCTGCGAAATCTGCAGACAGATTAAGGGATAGTACAAGTACAAGTACTTGGCCTGATTGTGGTATATCTTGGTGTATTGTCTATCATTACCTTTCTTGTCATATCAATTCTACTAGTTGATTGTACTGTGTCACTGGGGCACTAGACTATAGTATCGTATACCAATGTAACCGCGAGTGATAATAGAAATATTTCTTATAAGGGCTTGTTCAGCATGCCATAAAAATTGTGATTTCTTTTTATAAAAAAGATCCTTCCATAATTTAGGATTGTAATTTTTTTTCTTTCTCCCCAACTGTTACAGGGTGAAGGGTAAAGCTAAATATATTTCTGGAATGTACTATAATAATATTATCATTATGTAGGTGTTTGTTGGAAGGAAATTTTTTCTATCATACCGGCAGACATGCTGTAGTAGTAGGAAAAGGGCATAGGATTGGATAGTTTGATCAGGGTTGGGAGGGATACCACAGGCTAGGTTTAGAGCAGGCGGAGAAATATTAACTAATCAGATAAGACTCTACAAGTATAAAAACTATCGTGTCGTTGCCATCTATCTTCCTCTCTGGGACATACCACTAAATTCCTTACCTCCTATGGCACTGCGATATCTCTAAACTGCGCTCGCCGAATGGGCCCTAAAGAAAAATGGGGTAAAATAAAATAAAATAATGCCACTCCTAATACCAAGGGCTAGCTGAAGTAGAGAGATCTTAGAACAGAAAGAACCAGGGACCAACCCACCCCACGACATTTTGAACAATCTTGCACGAAATCGCACTCACCGATAATACATTTCCAGCAGCCTCTTTCTTGGGCTTAGGAACGGCGGCGTAATACGAACCCTTCAATTACGTTCATGCGAGAAAAAAAGAAAAAAACTTCTCCATTGTCAAAATAATCGCATAATCTCTAGAATAAATGAACAAAACTAATTAAACTAGCCCTCTAAATAGGCGAACAAAAGAGAGGCCTCCTTCGAGAAAAGAACCAAGAAAGGGAAAACATTCGGGGCAATCCAGAGTCAAAAAACAGTTCAGTGAAACTTTTCTAAGAATCACGACAAATCCTCTCCAAGCATGTCCTTGACGACCATCTTCCCAGCCAACGTCTTCTCCAGGGATCCCAATTCATCCTCAGCTATCCTCTTACTACCCTTCACCCAATACCCATTCGCATTCCAGGTCCATCCTGCCAAAGCCTTACTCGACCAGTTGGGAACAACCTTCATGCGAATCCTCACGCTCTTATGAATGGTCTCCTCAGTGTCGTCCCCATACCCCCCAGGAGTCCTAACGCTCCCGCTAACAAGCTTCATGATCCCAGTCGCCGAGTCATAAATTTTGCCGGCGGCCCACTCGCCACTGGAGTGGTCGTCGTTGTTATGAATAATGATCTTAAGATAGTTATCGTCGAACTGCAGGAACGGCAAGAGCTGCTGCATCATCCAGGCAAGCGTCATATCGGCGATCTCCTGATCATCGTATCCACCACCGATGTTGGTGTGGACGCCGGGGAACCAGCACTGCTTAAGGTTGGACCCCTTGGTCTCTTCCGTTTTCTTCCACAGAGTGGGCGTGAAGGGCCCGCGTTGCTCGTCCAGGGCGAGCGCGTGGAAGGCGTTCTCGACCCGCGGTGATAGGTCCGTGTCGTGGAACCCGTACTTTTCCTGCTCGTTTCCGGTGATCCAGTCCCCAATTATGGGAACGCCGACGGATGGGATTCCTAGTGATCCGACTGTGTCCCAGCAGCAGATTGTCTTGATTTTGACGTTCGGGGTCACGAGGCTGCCACCTTCCCGGGCTTGGAGTTCGGCGACCGCACTGTTTTCGCTGAGTTAGTGCGTGAAGTTCGAGGAATTGAGGAGGTTGGGGGGGGGACATACCCTGGATCGTTGCGGTACTTCTTGGCTTGATAGTCTTGGTATACTTGGTAGAAGTTGCTCATGCCCTTCTTCGTTAGGACGCCAATGCGGCAGATAAGGCCACAGATTGAGCGGGCAGTGTATGCTCCGCGGGAGAAACCAAAGAGATGGATAGTATCTCCTGGGTGGTAGTTGTGCGCTAAGAAGCCATAAGCTTCGCGGACGTTCTCGGAGAGACCGAGTCCAGTGCCGCCTATTCACCAAATTCACCAAATTGTTAGGCCTGGAAGGTCATTTGAGGGGGGGAGCAACTGCCCGTTCTCTTCCCTTGCAAAGGCGGAGAAGGAAAGATACGAGAGAGGGAGCGAGAGAGAGAGAACTAACCACCAACAAGCCTATTTACCGTCCCTCCGGTGCCAACTCCACTCTGGTAATAAACCACTTGGGAAATGCCATCATCGGTATAACTTTTCAAAGCACGGGTAATCCTCGTAACGTTCGTCGGAACTTCGACTTTCCCTCCGTCAGAATTCTGCCAGGTACCTACCATATCCCATCTTGATCAGCATCAATTCGATTCACTCAGGTCGGAGAGGTGAAGACAAACCATCACAGCAAATAATAATCCTCTTGTTGCCGGGTCTCATATCGCTGGACATCGTGGGAAGGGATATCAGGTGTCTTAATATAACAATCGTTGGCTCAGTGGGCTATCAATTCGGAAGTCGGTTGGTAGGGCTGTGGGTAATGGAAGTAGCGCGGATGAGGTAAAGAGACAAGAGGGCAAATCAGTCACAAGAGACCTTTCAAATCACGACACTTTAGTGCGGTAGTGCTCTGGGCAGATGATGAAAACTGAGCTGCCGGGAGGGGGAGTAGTGCGAATTAAGTAGTAGTTTGAAGGAGCCCAAGGAAAGGATGTGCTCGTAGAGTGACAGTTACATTATCGTTAGGAAAAGCCCTGCCAGAGTCCAGCTCAGGGTGAGTAGAGAGCGGCGGTGTAGACTCAAGCCTCCAAAAAGCCATCTGCAAGTCCAAAATAGCTATTTCCAGAGATCTCAGAGCTCGGCAACTTGCTTTTGAAAGCCTTAATGATATAAAATGTGCTCCTTTTGGTTTAGCAGGTGACTTGAAGCTAGCCCCGCCCTGCCCCCCCCCCACACACTCTCTCTACTCACTCTAAGTTAGACTCAACTAACAGGACTTTTTCTCACGATAATAACTACAAGCCGAAGGCAGTGTATGAGCAAGCTGTACGAGCACAATTCCAGCGCAGCAGCCAGCAGCCTATCGCCATACTACGCCAAGCATTTCATACGAGAGAATCTCACCATCTCTTACTGTATCATACAGATACAATACCGGTACCAATGCCATACCCATCCTAATAAATCCCCCCCTCCACACCAATAAGCTGCCAAGAACGCAAGCCAACATTCCCGTACCAAGGAGCAGCGGAAAGGCTCAATTCCAGCTGTGCTGAAACTTTCTCCCCTAAATGGTTACCATGCCTAGCGTAGATCTCCGTATTGGATGCGGTGAAGTGCTTGGACTACCAGCACTGTAACCTAGGGCGAAGTCTTGGCCCTCGGCTTTATTTTGGCGAGAAATATTACTTGTGGCTGTAGCATGGGTGTATCCTTGTACGTAAGGGAAGCGATTTAGGAGTGCAGCACCCAAACATTTGAGCCAGAATTTGGTACGCGCTCAGACGCGCACGGATAATTCGCTATGGTCCTTTCGTACTCGAGCACTTCACACTTACTACTACTATCATACCGTTAGCCATTGGTATCTTCTTCGAGACTAAAGCCAAACCAAACCAAGCAACCAGGGCGGGTGGGCAAAAAACTAGCAGACGGACAAACGAGAAAGCCGCATCCGGGTGGAGATAGGAGAGAGGCATTCAGCCCCGAAGTTGAAAAGCCTTCACGTTCACGCACAAATCTGGTATTGCACATTCACTTCGGGCTTGGCACTCGAAAAAGGCTTCAGCTCCTCGGGGCTGAATACCTCTACCAGTGATCCATTCGCTACTCTAACTTAGTTGCTTGCTTCTTTGCTTGCTCACTTACTTGGCAAATTATTGCTTCTCCTAGAAAATATTCTCCGGGAGTGGGGAAGGTCACGTCCATCATGAGCATTAGTGCCATTCCAGTTACGGCAGCCGAGGAGGGTAACCTACCGTACTTAACCACAAGCGCATATTCTACGTGCTACTAGCGTATGGTACATACATCATCGCCCAGACATTGAACCTCGTGTGGAGACGTACAAATGCATCACGTTGGACTTCCTAGAATGCACGAGCTGAAAAGAAGGAAAAAAAACTTGATTCTGCAGAGTGTGTACTAGTGGTACTGTATCGTACTGTAAAACCAGATGATCATGCTGTATCACTCGAGCTGTAGCTGAAACTCCCGCCACTGGCGGCATCTACTGTGAAGAAGGAACGCTCGGTTCTCTTCAGGGCAGGACCGCCGGGCTCCCTGCCGGTAGGGCTGTTAACTTATTCACAGGTACTCGGGCATGGATGTTAATGATGGGACGGACAGGGGTTCACGATGTCAAACTTTTTACCCTTCCTAGAATCACTCCCACCAAATTAAATTATTTTTTACCTCTAACGGCAAGAGCACCAGAACTCAAAAACCCCTGTCCGTCCCATAATTAACATACATACCCGAGTAGATGGGTCAATCCGAATCACTCGCTATGACGCCATCCACTCGCCAAAGTCAAAGAGTCCACGGACAATTCTGAGCCCAGGGGGTCCGAACGGGGTGGTGGGGGGGCAAGGCTAGGGTTAGCGATTTATCTACGGGGGGTTTTTTTTTGACTCTGATGAACGTCAGCCAACGTCTCACTCCACAGGAACCATAGAGTGGCGCCGGGGCACGATGGAAGTGAAATTATATTCCATGAATACCGGACCGCATGGTACGATACTCCCCATTTCAGAACGTGGTGGACGATGGCTTCTAGCGAGGCCGTTTCTAGACTCTATCTGGTAAAGCTACCCAATACAAGAACAGTAACAACTTGGGAATCTCCGTTGATTTTTTTGATTTTTTCTAGAGAAATTTCACAGGGACCGCCGGGGGGCGAGTTTACAGTAACTAGACTGGAAAAGGGGCAAGGGCTTGAATTCAGCTGTTTTGGAAAAGTTCTTTAATGAGACCTATTGCTGTGCTCGGGTATATACTAGTATTATCATTAGAAGAGGAAGTTCTGTCAGTTGAGGGTGAGCAGAGGTAGAGCGTGGGGGCTAGTTTAGAGTTAACTTACCTGCTAAATCAAAAAGGGCACATTTTATATCATTGGCTTTCAAAAGCAAATGAAGTGATGGTTGTGGAGCTCTGAGGCCTTTCTAGTGGCTTTTTGGAGGCTTGGGTCTAGGCCGCCGCTCTCTACTCACTCTCAGTTGAATTCGACTGGCAGGGGTTCTAATAATAATAATATAGTATTGTGAGGGCTACGGGTGGTTTCTTTCTCTCCTTTTCTCTAGGATTGGTTTTCCTTGTAGCGAGGTGTTGGTGTGACAGTAGTGTGCCACGGCAGAGACCCTTAGAATATCTGATCAAGCACTGACTATGTTAGAATTGTGCTTTCCGTATTCACTACCCACTAGTTAGTTTTTTTCCCCCTTCTCTTCTCTATAGAAACGCAATATCTCTACGCTCTTATCACTATAGTAATTGAAATTTTTTTAAATTTCAACAATACAAATACCGTATAGTGCAGTACGACAACGACCATACCATATTCACAAACCCTGTTCGGCCCCCTCACTCCCATCACCTCGGCTCTCCCCATGGCGGGGCCTCTTCAGCCCTGCGGAATGCCGAAACGTCCGAGCGCGCCTCCAAACCGGCTGAGTGGCGGTAGAAGCTTCCTTGCTCTTGCGTTAAGCTTAACTTACCCTGTAGCCGTACTCGTGTCGCACATCTTCCCGCTCGCTTTACCCACGCAAGATGCCACACCGTGCCTAGAGTTTCCCGTTTCCCATTCAGCGCTGAGAAAATGAGGAGGAGGAGGGAAGGTCATGGCGAGTGTACTCGACTCGAGCACTCGTACTAGTGCAGTAATTTCCCCTTCTTGATACGTGACGAACTGGGAAGGTGCGGAATCTGCGTGTCTCATCTGTTGATAGGATAGATAGCTTGCGCTAGGATGCCCTTTGTGGATACCGTAGCCCGTAGTTTGTGGCGCTGTGTTCCAGCCCTATGGCGCTTCATTCGTGCTAATGAAGACTTATCTGACGTAAGTATATCGCCCCGGAAGTCTGGAGGCTTCTCATGCCACCTTTTTGGAGCAAGGTAGTATTTGCCGTCCCGAGGTTGGTTAGTCTAGTTATCACTCATACGAGTTGTCCGAGGCTTCACGTTTAGATTGCTATACCGGTAGGCCCTTTTCAATTCCTTCACCCTACCCCACCCCCCTATTTTACAAGAGCATAGTAGAGGAAAAAGAGGAGTTAGGAGGAATGATTTGATGCTACCGCTCAAGAGCTCTCGAGAGTACGGAATTTGTCCTAAAACTCATCTCTATAGACATAATCCGGGCTCCATTAGGGGTGACAGCTTCTACTTTTCTAATTTACACTGCTCACGAATATCGCCGCAGCCTTCTTACCACTGCTGTCCACCCGCCAGCATAGTCCTTTGTAGTGTGAGTATTAGGGCCTGTTTGGTTCTCTATGATTTGCAAACCACCCTCTGCCAAACAGGGTTGCAATTTCGAGGTTTCCAAATCACGATTTGAGGCTGACTCTATGAGAATAAGTAGGGAAGTAGGGCATATCAACTATGATTTTTCCTATAGAATACATTCTACTAATGTCCTTCGGGGGGGACTGGGCTAAGATAAGAGCTCATGTTACTCTTCTAGTTATCATACCTCGCTTTCCTTGGGGAAAAATATGTTTACAAGACAATAAACTGAGAGAGCGTATATTGTCAGAGTGGGAATGACTAAAATGTCTATAGCTTTCAGAACCCACAGCCGCTTTTCCACGACATAGGAAGCAAAAGAAAATTTACATTCTTTCTGCTACCTCACCGATCGCCAACCTTAAAGTCTAGAGTTGGGTTCTCCCACCTCGTAGCAGGATTCGATCCGCAAGCCCCATAGCCCTATTGATGAAGGTTAGGTACCCCAATCTCCCAGTCTCCATAGGCCAGGATTTTTCAATTCCCCTGCCCTACATGACGGATCCTTCAATAATAACTGATTGTCAGCGTGAATCGAAGAACTCCTGGGCTCCTGCTAATTGCGACAGGGGTTAATTGGTTCTTGGCATGTTAACCACTGCGCCAGCTAGGTATTTCATACAATATCAACTTCGGAACAAATACTTATCCCACTGAAAGCTGTATTTCGGGAGTTTAATGGGAGGGGTGCTGCATCTCTCCTAGGTTATTGGTAGAATTTAACGAAGGTCTCCCTTGCTCCCCGGATGTCTTTAATGAGAGATTCTCTCCAATTTTAAACAGAAGGGGCGCTTTATGCGCTTATTACTTCCGTATAGTAGGATGCGAAACCACACAGCCAGAGAGATACTAGTATTGCAGTACTAGGGCTAAGTTGTTCATCTTACCAGCATGTCGCTAGATGATCTGGCCCTATTGTTGGTAATTCCGTTACTAAAAACGCATTGTCAACGTCGCTGCCACTCTCATGACGCTCAATCCCGCTTTAATTTTAAAAGACTCTGACAAGGCGTTTGATATCCTCACTTACCTTCAGAAAACAATAAGCCCCCATGATGTATAAAGACTGGAAAAATATATATCAGCTATCATACAGAGCTCGGGCTTGTTATGCTCACGGCCGGAGTATGCACCAGATGTCGCAGCACAGGCAATTTTCTGAGGGACAAGTAGCTCGAGCATGAGCCTAAGAAGCTTCAGTGTTCAATAGCCAAATAGAAGAGGGGGCATGGTATTGCATTACACAAACTCAGTTGGTAGGGCGGTGGTGCGATGATTGCGGCTTGGTACCTGTAACTGGAGGGCGGATCTAAGGGAGGCTAACTTAAAGAAGGTTGCTAAAAAATTGACCTCTGAACTACAACCTGAAAAAGCACCTTACGTCACACTAGAATCAACCCGGCGATTTTGTTACTTTGCACTGCGCATATCTTAAGGAGAGCGCAGGGCCGGATGTCAACACCTTTTTTGAGGTTAGACGGCTGAGGGGAGAGACGAAGTGTTGGTACAAACAGAAGACTTTCTAGGCCAAGGAACGGTTGAGGAAAGTGGTATTTGTATCTCTTTCTGGCAATCTTAGAGGGCACAATGAACTCCTTATCAAGCTAAAAAGGAGACTGGATCAAGTGAGCACGCGATCCATAATTCTAATAAGCAATGGATTGCTGTACTGGAGCGCGTTTCTATCGAACTGTGCTACTACTTTACCCCCCGGGAAAAATACTGTATCGTCCTGCCAACCAATCCACCATTACAGAACTATTCGCCGTCGAACCCCCCCCCCAATTCCAGGGCAGCAATGGCTCGGGACTACCGTCCCCCCCCCAAATAAAAATCATCCGATAGTCAAAAAACCATCGGCTGGCGCAGTCAATATTTCTTCCTCCTTCTGTTGAAACATGCTTCTGCGCTACTCAGTTCTCACTTGTATTATTGCTTTGTTCCTACTATTATGCTTTATTGCTACCACCTAACTGCTTTCACTCTTGGATATGCTTTCTTTATATGTTTTACCTTTTATGCTATTGTTGTTCACTTGTCCTTTTTTGTCTCGCTCTTGACAGTAGATAGTTCGGGCATCTCGCCCATCCTCTCAAGAATGTCAAGCCTTTATTCGTCTCTCAACTCACTACCAAGTCATTCATGCAAGCTACATCAATATTCCAACAACAGGTTATGAGCCTTCAGTAGCCTTTCGCCTGCGATACAAGAGTTATTTCGTCCTGTACCTCCTGTTTTTTGCTCTTTAGGAGTGTCTTTTGCTCTTTGTCAGCTTCTCTGAATTCTGTGTTCCTGTGCAGTTGCAGTGAGCACCATGTCTCTCACTAAGTTTTCGAGTGGTGGGAGTGAGTCTATTTACCGTTGTAAATATGGGGAGGTAACTAGGTTGATTCAATTGACCTATCCACGCTGGTCTCAGGATCTGCAGTACCTTTTGCAGGGTGCTGGTGCTCTCGAAATCGTCCTTGGCCATGAAGTGGCCCCCCCAGCAAACCAGCATGCCTGTCTTCTTGATTTCAACAAGCGCAAGGGTCTAGCTGTTTCCTTTATCTACAACTCTTGTGGTACAGAAGCCAAGGCTTTTCTTCGTCGCATTCCACAAACATCTACTTTGATGTGGACTGCTCTCGCAACAGAGTTCGATACTGCTTCTTCTCGTTCAGGGAGAGAAGGCCTCATCCGTGAGTTCAACTGTGTCAAATGCGGGGACTGTTCATCAGTTAGCTCTTATATCACTGCCTTGATGGATTTCAAAGACATACTCTCTTCGACTGATCAGGCAATTACGGATGCCACATTTATTTCTCGTTTGACCTCCACACTGCCGGATGCCTATGATACAACTGTCCAGCTCTTGCATCAACGCGGAGGTCTTTCAGTATCTAAATATGTAACTGCAATTCGTCAGCATGAAGCTACACTTCGGATCAAGGCAAAGGATACCTCCAATTCAAATATGGCAGCGACCTCTAGTTCGGCTCTTTCCTCGGTGGTTGACTCTAGTGCCCAAGGAGGTGGATTTAGCCGGCAAGGCCATGGTTGTGGTTGTGGTTGTGGTTGTGGTTGTGGTCATGGGGCTAGTCGAGAAAGTTATAGCCATGGATGGACTGGTTCAAGTTACTACTATTCAACCAACTCAACAAGTCGAAGGCCTGGTGATCGCTCCTTCTCTGAGTCAACAGTCTGCTGGCATTGTGGTCTTCGCGGACATACCAGACGTGATTGCAATTCTCTTCAGAGGGGGAGGATAGCACAGGAGAAGCATCAAAAGAGAAGGGAGACTTGATATTCTGACAAGAATCCAGGAGTCTCAGCTATGTCTGCTACTGCTGAACCTGTCTTTGGCTCTGTTCAAGCACTAGTAATAACTATTAGCCCGCCTTCTTCGAATACAATAAGATTGCTACAAGGAATGAGTACTGAGGTGTGCGCCTGGCTGATTGACTCTGGAGCTACCCATCACCTTTGTGGAAATCGGGAGGCCTTATTTTCCTTTCGAGCCTTTGAGCCTTGCGCATACATTCTCATTCATATGGGAAATAATTCTTCAGTAAAAGCAACTGGCAGTGGTACTGTCCGAATTCTTTTCAAAGTAGCCCCGGAGGTGTTCGCCTTGGATATAGAAGCTCTATATGTTCCTCATCTCCGAATGTCACTACTCTCAGTTGGTCAGCTTTCATTACTTCGTCAAATTACATTTACAAGCAGTACTTGCCTGATCTCACGTCAGGATAATAGCAGTCCCGTGATTCCTGGCCACCTTAGCAATAACGTCTGAAAGCTTGCAAGTCCTGCATGCATGGTCATCACTGGTGCAATTGAGACAAAGGTGCTCCAGCCTCTTACCACAGTTGCACAGGCTCTCTTAGCCGATAATACGACTACTGCTAGTGATTATGCAATTCCGATCACGCTTTGGCATCAGCGATTGGCCCATATGAATTATCGAGCAGTGTCAACAATTACCGGTCTTCCAGCTGAAAACATTCCGCTTTGCCACACTTGTATTAAGGCCAAGCAGCAACGAAGGTTCACCCGAGATCCAGTTTCACGAGCTGGAAGGCCTTTCGAGCTTATTCATTCAGACTTCTGTGGTCCAATCGATACCCCTTCCTGGGCAGGATCCTGCTACATGATTCTGTATATTGATGATTATACTCGTTGGGCCTACGGTTATTTTCTGAAGTCAAAGGAGTCAGTGGAAATTACGCAAGTATTTCAGGAGTTCCAGGTGCGTATAGACACAGCCTTTCCAAATTGGCCAATTGCTCATTTTCCATACGATAACGGAAGAGGCGAAAATGACACTGCCCTTTTCCAAGGCATTTTGTTAGGCACATTGGAAGCCCATGTATGAAATACTGGAATCCAGTGCACGGACCTTCGAGTGCACAGGCTCCTGCACACAGACCTCAAAAATATGGCCATCATACCCCTGCAGCCCCGACGTTGGAGAACTACGTTCGTTACAGCACCTGTGATAGTTGCACTCACACTCAGGAATTCCCCTCCAGGAACCACTCGCAATAACACCATATACGTCGCGGCTGTCCATCCGACTGGATGCTGTTCGCAGGATATATGAGAGGAGAACCTAGCGAAAATCATGCAAGTGGTTCGGACCAAATCGGCCAACGTTGCATAAAGTTATAGGCATTCAAAGTTAAGAGAGCTGAGGGAAACAAAAGAGTGGACACTTGAGCGAAATCTTCCTATGAGAAAATTAGACACTAGGATGCATAGTGGAGACCAACGGTCCCACTCAGAGCCGGTCAGTAAGGGAGAGGCATTGCGCGCAATTAGCCATAGGTGCGATTGCGAGCAAAAAGTCATCCCGAAACCTGACGCGTATGCAGCCTAAGAACTCGTACGCGTTGACTGGTCTGACGACCAAGAGTTGGCCACTTCTTACATGGCTCGGTGAAGAAAGTTACAACGCTAGCACTAGTTGGGCTACGAGAACTCTGCATACCTATCGCTGAAGGAAATGACACACCCTCATGATTAGATGAATAGTGTATGTCTTCATAATGGTAAGCAAGTAGTCGAGCAGTTGTCAGGGTCAGAGAGTGTTCACACTTTTTAGTTAGTAGTTATTAGTTAGCCCGCGAACACTCAGATGCGGAATATAAATATCAAAGTGCCTCCCTTGCTACAAGAAATCATTAAGCACCAGAGAAGAGATCTTATCAATATAAAAAGTTATTACGCTACAAATCTTTACCTCATTCGATCATCTTTTTATTACATCCATTACTTCTCTTGAGAGATAGTTACCCACAAGCCTTCTTAGACAAATCTCCAAATACACGTACTCAGTTTTTTTTCTTTTTTTTTTTTTTTTTTTTTATATCAACTTGCATTTGTTTTACAACTACCGGGTACAAAACAGGCATGCATCATCAGATATGGCCAAGAAAAAACCCCGATCCAACCTGGCACCAGTGGAAAAAGCCATCATCCCAAGACCCTCTGGTGTAGGCCCAACCGCACGATCCTGTAGACAAGAGAGAAAAACAAAGCCGGCTGGCCGGAGCGGACGACGAAGTAAATCCCCAAAACCCTACAAGCAGGAAACAACAGGAAAACCACTCGCCATAAACTCCTGCCCCCTGACAAAAATAACACTGCCCTCGCAGCAAAACAAGGAATGAAGCGTCTAACCAATACAAATGAAAGGAAAGACAAACAAGTGCAACCCATGAGAAAG
>QOVD01000120.1:0-12103 GCA_003521225.1 Tuber microsphaerosporum | reverse complement strand
GTGGGCGGTGGTAGTGGTGCGTGATAGTCCCTAGGGGGTGTATGGTTCGGGATGCGTTGGGGCGTGTAATAACAAAAGAGTGTTGTCAGTTGTCGTTCCAAGTCAGTTGCTGGAGGGAAAGGAGTGCAAATAAGCTCCGGAGCCGCAAGAGTGGTTCCAGGGCTTGGAGAAACGGGCTCAACGGGGAACCCGAACGCTTCCCGCTGTTCGCGCGCTTCCAGAAATGCCAATACCGGTACCCCGGAGGAAAAAGGTTAGAGGGTTGGGAACAAGACAAGACAGTTACAATAAATAAATAAAAAAGGGTGAGAAATAAGGGCGGGTTGATAGGCAAGGGGGGCGGGAGAGAAGGGACTCGCACAGGACTGGTAGGGTAGGTGTGTGGTGGTGGTGGTGGTGGTGTGGCGGAGGGTGGTGAAGCTGTGGGTTTTGGAGGAAGGGAAGGAGGCGAGAACAGCTTAGAGTAACAAAGGAAGTGTGAACCAGGGGAAGTTTGTCCAGAGGGCACGCGCGAGGCGCGCTGTTGCTTGCTTGCCTGCCAGCTACTGCCTCTCCTTCTCCCTCTGTTGTAAGTTATGAATCCCGGTGAACAGCCACAAAGATCATGCAAAGAACAACAAGAAACGACAGTGCGTGTGTGTGTGTGAATCACCCCTGAACCCAAGTTCTATCTCTCTTTCTGCTTGTCTGTCTGTATGTCTGTCTCTCCCCAGATAGAAACAGGAAGGGGGAGTAAGGGTATATGCTCTTCTTTCTCTTCTTCCTCTGTAGTACGGTAAGTTAGATGCTGAAAGGAAGGAAGAGATATACTCAGCAGTGGCGACAGAACGAAGACACAGGAAGTATACAAGAAATAAATAAATAAATAAGTAAAAATGGGAGAAGAAAAAAGAAAATATATATATAAAAATGGGAAAAGAGAGTGTCAGGCAAAACACAAGTGTCAGACGAGGAAGGAACAGGAGATTGATCCAGACAATGCAGACTTTGTAAAGGCCAACCAGATCCTATTTTTGGCAACAACACCAGATTGACTCTCCCTCTCTCTGTCCACTTTCTCTTCAGACAAAAGCAGCAGCAGCAACAGCAGCAGGCGGGCAGTTACTCGAGTAGATAGATAGGCAAGCAGATACGGCAGGCTCTCTTGCAGGCAACAAAACAGCACAGGAATCTCTTCCTTTTTTTTTTTTGTTCTTTCACATATGCCCCCCCCTTTATCCCCAAGTTATTTACCGGTATTTATATCACTGGAACAGCATATCTATCTGGGTTCCATTTATCTTTCTAACCCACTCCCACCTAGCTGGTGAGAAGGTGCAGAAACTTCTTTTTCTTTTCTTTTTTTCTTCTCCCACGGGGGGTTTTGGAAAGTTTGGAGGGAGGAAGGAAAAGGTCAAACACATAGGAATCTCTCAACGTTTGGTACATCTTGGAGGGTAACAATTGGATCATATAAACCTTTCAACCCCCTAAGAGTTTCAAAACGCGTCTTAGCAAGACTCCTTTTCCCTCTTTCTTCCGTACGTCACTTGGCGGATTTCGTGGAATACTTAAACAAACCTCTCTCGGTCTCTTGCCTCTTGTCCGCCCTCGGTCGTGGTTAACGCTTCGCGATCGGGAAATGGATGAACGAAGAACTTGAAAAATGTGTGGAACGTTTTAATATCTATAGGTATTAGGTTTGGCTTTTTTTTTTTTTTTTTTTCAAGAAGAAAAACCGAAAACCCGTTTTTGCACATCCGCAAGGACATGATAGGACGATCCGGGTGCGCACCTAAAAAATCGTCCATCCCATCCAGGTTATGCCATCATACACACATGCATTGGTTAGAATGGATGTACTCGAGTACATACCGTAAGTCGAGTAAACCATCCGACCAACCACCACACCACCACCATTTACTAAGCCACAACTCGGTCTCTCCTAAGTTCCTCCACTTCATCACTACTAAATCCAAGAAGATCCATCAACACTTCGTCTGTGTGCTGACCCAGCGTGGGGGGTGGTGCCCTGATCCCCGGCGTGGAATCAGAATACTTCACCGGAGTGTTTACAAGTTTGATGTCGCCGCATGTTGGGTGGTGCACTGTTTTGACCATGTCTCTAGCAAGAACGTGGGAGTGGGATAACGTGGCTTGTATATCGTTGACGGCGGCGTACGGGATTCCGCTGGAGTCGAATATCTCCAACCATTCCTGTGGTGACAAAAGAATACACGCACACACCCGTACTTTAGAAAAAAAGGGAGAAAAACAGCAAAGAATACCTTATAGCCGGTAACTGGGGGCAAAGGTGAGGTGGAGATAGTGCGCAGTACGAGGAAGCAGGAGGGGGGGGAAGTTACCTGGGTAGTCTTAGACCTAGTTATTTCCGCCATCATGGGGACTAGAATCTTCCTGTTCTTGACACGTTCCTCGTTGGTCACAAACCGTGGATCAGTGATCCACTCTGGTCTCCCAATCTTCTGACAGAGTATAGCATAAAGCCTGTCATTCCCACCCCCCAATAAAATATTCCCATCAGTGGTAGGGAATGACTCGTAAGGCACGATAGAAGCTAACACCCACGTTCCTCAACCTTCTTCCTTCTTATCCTTCTCCGCGTTTCCCCCTCAGAGGAGAGTATCGAACAGCATGGTAGAGGAACTTACGATGCGCCGTCCCAAACCTGCCCTCATCCCTCTTCCCGGAAATCAAGGCGGAACTAGCAATATTCGCCAAAGTAGCAACTTGACAATCACTCAACGCAACGTCAATCCACTGCCCCATTCCTCCATTCCCGGCTCTGGCAATCACGGCCGCGAGAACGGAATTCGAGCAGTACAGCCCAGTAGTCAAGTCCGTGACCGCAACGCCCACCTTCACCGGCGGCCTTTCGGGCTCTCCGGTGATGTGCATGAGCCCCATCTCCGCTTCTACCATCACGTCGTAGCCCGCACGGTCCTTGTAAGGCCCCGTCTGGCCGTAGCCTGTTATGCTCGCGTAGATTAGGTGCGGGGCCATTTCGTGTAGGGTCTGGTAGTCCAGAGAGTAGTTTTTGAGGGTCCCGGGCAGGTAGTTCTCCACGAGGATATCGGAGGTTTTGGCTAGGCGCTGGAGGATGCGTTGGCCGGATGGATGCTTGAAGGAGAGCCCTAGGGATTTTTTGTTCCGGTTAACCTAAGTAGATAGATGATTAACGATCAATTGACCCCCCAAATACTCCGGATGTAAACGAAACACTCACAGCCAAAAAATAAGCACTCTCTCCCCTCCCCCCATCTTTCGAAGGTGCATACGGTGGTCCCCACGCCCTAGTGTCATCCCCGCGCGTTGGGTGCTCGACCTTAATGACCTCTGCCCTGTCCCACCACTTCCATCCGTTACCAACCCCTTCCCCCGCTAAAAATAAAAAAATAAAAAAAGAGGAAGAACAAACCCAAGATCTCCCAATATCTGCGTACAATACGGCTACTCGATAATCAACCTAATTACCCACCCCCACCCCCAAGCCTGGAAGTAAGAAGGGGGAAGGCAACTTACCCCAGCAAGAACCCTCGTCAAATCCAATACTCTCAATCCTCTCAAAGGTAACTTTAACCCCAACAAGTCAGCGACTCCAGGCGAACTCGTAGAGTACCCCCGTAAACCCAGATACAAACTTCGGGGTCTAGGGAAGAGGCTTAGGCGGTGGAGATGCATAGTTTTGTTGGTGAAATTTGCAAGGAAATAAGGAGGGAGGGGGTTACGGGGGTTCAAAGTTAAGCTTTGCGGCTCTAAGCGCAAGTTCCAATTTAACTTGCTGAGCTATTATAAATCTACGATACTGTCTGCTACGCTGATTGTAGGGTAAGGGTTGCGCCGGACCTCGGCTAGATCGAGTGAGCGTTGGAGGAAGAGGTGAAGATTGAGGTCCACATGGGTTTGGGAAGGCGCTGCAGTGAAGCGAGTTGGTTAGGTTAGTGAGTGAGCAGGTGAGAAAGTGGAGGGGAATTGTGGTGGGAGGAGGAGGGAGGAGGGAACGAAAAGTGCTGTCAATGATATTTTCGCATATTAATTTATCCTAATGCTGATGCGCGCATTTTGTGGGAGCCTAGTGTTGGAGGGTGAGTTTGCCACCTACCTGTCCGCTGCTCCAAACGTTTTGTTCCTAGATCGAGGGTGAAATACTCTACAATAGTAGCACCTAGAGGGACTGATGAGAAAGCCCGGGGGGGGTGATCCACCCGCTCAAAATTTCTGGACCCTGCTTCCTAGCTATGCGATGCTATTGTAATGCTGACTGTCACCTGAACTGTACAACAGGAAATAATCTCGCTGCTCTCTCCACCTCGATTTCGCAAAGCACTTCACTTACTCTTCCGTCCAGAGTGGCTTGACCTCGACTGTAGCTCCTGTCACTTCCCCGATGAGAGCGCCACCCTAGCCTGCCTTACGGAGGTCTACACTTCCTATAAATCTCCCCCCCTAATCGAAAAAAAGAAAAAAGAAAAAAAGAGAGAATCGTAGCCCACTGCCCATAACCTATGATATGGCACAGCAAATACTTTAATGTGCCGCATAGGCCTTCTTGCTCCCCCCCACCTCTCTTCCAACAGGGAATCCTGACATCTCCTCCCCTATCACAGGCAAACACCAGGCGGAGCACGCAAGCACGCCTTTCAGCCGTTTCTCTAGCAAGGCTCAAAATTGTACTTTTTTCATCAGTATATATCGTCACGACGTTTCTAGGAACCCATTTCCCTATGACACAGAGGACAGAGCGATTTTGGAAAACACATCCACGGCCATTCTTAATATTTCCGTTCCCTGTCTTTCCTTTTCTTCCTCCTCTACACCTAGGACCAAGCTGGCCAATGAAATGAATAGTTACTCATGGCGAAACGAGAAGAGCTTCAAGTGAGATATTGTGATACCTCCTCCCGCAGGACAAGCTAAGACAGCACCATACCATACAGGCAAAAAACCAACCCCAAGTTGACCTATGATACGCGATTCTTTGTCAAAAAAGAAGAACCGAATCACGGCTCATCTAACCTCATCTCATTTCATCATAACCTCTGGTTCTCATCACCTCAATTCTCCTCTCGCATCATCTGATATCACCAATCTACGAAAGACATCAAAAAGGAACAGAGCAAAGCGAATCACAGGCGAAAGGGCGCACATGCCTACAGCACACATCATAAAAACATAACCCCCCCTTTCAAAAAAAGAAAAGGAAAGGAAAGAAAGAAAGAAGAGGATCGAAGGGAGAAGGAAGAAGAAGTACAGCAGCACGTGGAAACTAATAAGGTACGATAATAGCCTAATCAACATAAAAGAAACGAACGCCTTCGGGATGAAGGCAGAAGGGCGGCGCAGGAGGGGTAGTGATCCGTCGAACGTCTCATGAAGAAGTCTGAAGTTAAGTTGGAAGTCAAAGATAAGAGTATACATATTCCCTGCTCTTCACAGGGGGGGAATATCGAACACCAAATAATAATGGGGGCGAGTTAGGCTAGTTAGGATAAAATATATGATAAATCGAGGATGAAGACGAAAGGGACGAAGAAGAGGTTTACGAGGAAAAGGTAAATTCAGCGAAGAGCTGCACCAGGGATTGATGTCTTTTCGCAGCTAATTCTAGAGAGGTGTGGCCCTCCCGGTTTGGAATATTAACGTCGGCACCATTCCGCAAGAGAAGAGCGATGACATCCTTGGACCCGCACTGGACAGCAAGGTTCAGCGGTGTATCGCCATGGTAATGATTTTGGGCATCGATGGAGGCACCGGCATCGATGAGGACTTGGGATATCACATCGGACTGGTGTCGGGCAGCGTAATGCAGTGGTGTCTCACGGTACTGGTCTGTGGCATTGACATTGGCTCCCTTGTCCAAAAGCAATGTGATAAAATCCTCATACCTTTCGCCCCCGACCGAGATCGCCAGGTGCAGCGCCGTCTGGCCGTCGCTGTTTTCGGCATCGATCTCCGCCCCATTGTCCAACAGTAACCTAGCGATGTGGACAAAGCCCTCCCGGGCCGCCTCGTGAAGAGCCCTGTCGCCATCGGTGTTTGGAGCGTTGATGTCCACGCCCTTCTCCAACAGGAGTTTCACAATCATATCGTAGCCCTCGCGGACGGCGGGCAAGAGGACCGTCTCCCTGGCAGAGTCCCGTATGGTTACGTCCGCACCTTTGCGAAGCAATAACAACGCTAGAGCTTCTCGACCGCCTTCGAGGGCATTGAACAAGGGTGTTTGTAGGTAGCTCGTGCAGGCGTTGATTTCCGCCCCATTTTCTAGTAATAAGCGCACCACTCCCTCACTTCCACCCGCGACAGCCCTGTGCAACGGAGTCTCTAGGTAGTTATTTTGAATGTTGACCATTGCTCCTCCCTCCAGTAACACTCTAACGATATCTTCATGACCGCTGTTGGCGGCATGGTGGAGCGCGGTTTGACGATTCCCTATCTCCAATCCCGCATTTGTGTCTCGAGCGTTTACCTGTACGCCTTTGCGAAGTAACATTCTGACGAGCGGCCTGTGGCCTTGTCGTGCTGCCCAACAGAGCGCTGGGATGCCATCCTTGTCTGCTGCGGCGAGAGTGTGCATTATTGGTGTGAGAAGGCGGGCGAAGCGGCGGTTTGTCAGAATTAAGGCGTTGAGATCCCTCGGGTCTAGGAACTCGTCTGCGATTACAAGGAGAAGCTCGTTCGGGAGGTTGAGCATCGGCATGGTGGGGTCGATAGCCTTGGTTGGTGTGGGGTGGGGTCGCCGAAAGTTTATTATTATCTCTCCCAGTTTGGTGGCGTCGTCGTTGCTAGGGGCACTATGGCTCCTTTTTTTGGGATTGGTACCGTGTTGTGTGGTATGGTATGGTATCGTGTGTTTCGGAAAAGGAAAAGGAAGGAAAAGGAAAAAGGGAAATCAAAAAAGAGCTATCCTATTCCGAATCAAAGTCTCCCCGATTCAGTGATCGATCTGAAAAGATAAATGATAAAGAAAGGGGATCAATTACTAAGTTACTCTTTCCTCCGCGAAAGTTGTCATATCATGCCGCATTATAGAACGATAGCAGTAAGTTAGATGAAGTGAGGGAGGAGGGTGATGAATTCCGTGATATCGAACACCTTTTTGCTTTTGGGGAACTCGAGCGAGGCACAAACGACATACCTCTAGCTCCTAATCAACCTTCTTCCCTCCTTGCCAAGCTGAATATTTTAACACCCTCCCTCTGAACCACCAACCTTTGATTTCACCATAAACGTCCTTTTCCCCTCCTCCTCCCTGCTCAGTGCCTACCTACCGCCTGCAGAGCCCCCCATTTACCCCTATTCATCTATCCTACCGTGATAATGTTAGGGCTTCACTTCGTCCTCCTCCTACCGCCACCCACCCGAGCCCGATTAATAGAACTAGCGACCCGGCACATCAATTTGAGGAAGATGCTGATCAAATGGGTGATCTGCAAGGGGCCTGTCGCTGATATCGTCGAATACAAAGTATTATTATTTTTTGCCGAAGAGATAAAAAGAAGAAAAGCAATGATTAGAGGGAGAGAGGCAAGAAAGGGAAGGATATGGAAAAGGGTGACAAACAAGTGAAAGGGGTACCGAATGAATTTCCTGACTCTGGTTGAGGGAGTAAAGAGAGAAACTCCAGTAATCGACTCGGTCTACCCTAACCCTGAACCGATTTCGACCTACATATCCCATGCACGATCTATACTGTTGGATGCTCATTGCATACAAAGCAGATCAGATACATTCGATAAAGGGGATCAGTACCTAGATTCAGCTCTCATCTCTTGATTTTCAGGGAATTCATAGATCCATCAAGGCACCGATATCGTTTGTTCCGTGAGAGAAGTTGGATATCTACTACCAGCTTTGAGAGTGAATGGGTACTTCATGGGAACTCACTCGGGGTTTTTTTTGAAAACAGTCGATTGGGAGATGCTGGAAGCTGGAAGTGGTATGAGTTTTTTTTCTTCTTACCTCTCATGCTATGCTAGACACCCTCGAGTTTTAAACCACACTGCTTGAACACGAAGCCCATGTCAGGAACATCATCAGACGACTCGCGTGAGTAGCGTCTACGAGTAATGAAATAAAGTGATGATGTCAGATGGTCCCTCTCTCACCTACTAGTATCTGTGCTGACACGAGGACCATCCATTTCTTACCCTACACTCTTCTTCTGGATAATCAGGTTGTCGAGCACTTCCTACGTGCCGTAAACTTACCCCGGTTGTGGGGAGGCAGCCCATTTGCAGTCACAAGTAGAATTGCCCAATTGGAATTGCAGAATAACCCATGAATTCACATTTTCCACGGCCGTTGTCAACAATTTGACACAGGTAGAAATTCCTTATTCGCTGATGTGAGACGAAAAGAAAACAAAAGGAAAGAGAAGGAGGATGGAAAAAATAAAGGATAAAAAGAAGGAAGACAGGGTATAAAGGGGTAATAAGAGGGAAGAGGAGAAGGAAGAAAAGAAAAGAAAAGAAAGGAGAAAACACATCACCACCGAATTAAAACCAAACCACTAGAAGCATCATTAATGCCCCCCCGCACAGAAAACGGGCTTAAGGACAAATAAAACTTTCAAAAACAAGATTTGACTTCATCACGAGCAGCGATTGTAAAAAGGCTTGTCGAAATCTACCTATCCCTATCCCTTCTTCCCCTCCCTCCATAAAACCTTCTCCTTTCGAAACTTCCCCTCCCCCGGAACCCCTCACCCCCGCCTTCTCTCTCCCCATCACGTTCCTTCTCCACCTCCTCTCTTGGCTTCTTTACGGTTGGTGCCGGCAACCCCGTCTTCCACTTTGGATGAGCCCCCTCTTTGCAATTGCTTCTGCCATCCGGACAGAAGCCAGCCAGATAAAACTTGCAGATCTGCTTCCTGACGTGTTTTTTTGAGCACGTGGGCCCCAACGGACAGAAGCCGTTCTCGAAGTGTGGACATGGAGGGATTTTACTGTCGGGGTCTACGTGTAGGTATAGACATTCCTCTCCGTTGCTGCAGTAGCCATTTCGCACGAAGAAGTTGCATTCGGGCATTTTGCGTCTGTTTGGACGAATCAAAGGGGAAGACACACATCATTGAGCTATCGTTAACCTTCGTTTACGAGGGAAGCAATGAAAAAGGAAAAAAAAATCAAATCAACGGATGACTAGAAAGTGAATTGGGGCGAAGAGAAGGGAGTGGACTTGCAAATTGTACTCATGAAGAAACTCACACGCCTCGCCTTTCTTGCATAACGACCTCAACCAATGCTTGCAAACCAAACTGCTCCATCACCACTATCGTTAGCAAAATTCCCTTCCCTTCCGTTCCCACTTCCTTCCTTCCTCCTCCTTCTCCCCCTCCAGCCGCCCCCAAACCCAGCAGGAAAAAAGAAACCTTGGAAAGACTAAAAAGCATTACTTGTTAAAGGAGCTCGAAACCGCATGTTTATCCGGACAGCTGTTCCCCATGGGACAATGTCCCTGCACAAACAGTGGACAAGTCCTCCGATTAGGATCCAGACCAAACCTATACTCCTTCCTCAGGAACTCGTGAAATGCGAACCGGCCGCCAAACTGCTGGGACTGGGGATTAAGAATCTTCTCGGCAAGCGAAGCGTCCGGGGATGCTGCCGTCATCGCCGCTGCGGCCATGGTCGGATGGGTGGCCGAGGAGGGGAAATGGTAGCGTTAGGCTTGGTTTTGGCGCAGGTAAGATGATGAGAGCTTGAAGGCAGGATTCTCCGGTTTATGTGTTTGCTTTAACAGAAAGTTTTTGTGGCGGTTGCGCCGAAAGACCCCAGGATGTGGCTGTGGATGAAGAAGAATGGATTGGGGCCCGGGGCTTGGGGCTGGTGAAATTATTACGAATGCTGCGTAGTCGCACCAACTTACTTGATTTAGGGTTAGGGCTAAAACGGTCATACCACGTGATACGGATAAGAAGAAGGAGGGTCGCTCACCATCGCTCACCTAAAGAGGAAATTTGCGATAGGGAGGGGAGGGGAGAGTGGCGTACCGTATCGTAGGAATTGTGCGGGCTGCTCGGGCCTAAAGCACGGTACGCACGATAATCGATAATATGCTTACTTTCTCGGCGTTGCGATAGCGCTTCCCTGGCCAGACATCTCTTGTGTTGCAAGTTGCTTACTCGAGTACTGCACCAGTACATACAGCATCCCCCGTGCAAGATAAATTACCGATCTTTCGAAGAGGGCGCCTTTCGCGTACCAGATTATTACCGTGTATCCAAGTGATATGGTGGGGCTATAGCTGTGGTGGGGAAAGAGCTATATGATACGCAAGTACAGGAACAGTCGCCAAAGGGAACGAGTGCAGCGGAATCGCCGCAAGAATCTCCGTGATGGGGATAGACAACACAGCGGTGACCATGATTTTCTCTTTCGAGTTATCCTTTCTCTCCGGCCATTTATCCTACTTCCCTACCTATATAATCATAAATCTGTGCATATAATACTACCGTGTACAAGGGACAGGCATAAAAAGGCGGTACACAGCATAACTGATGTCTCAGTAGTAGTGGTACACTTGAGAGGAAAAACATTCAGAGAATAAGTGTTTCCTCCCATGCTATGCAACTGATAAAGGAAAATCTTAGTGGGGTGATGTAGACAACCTCTCTTCCAGCACATTTTCCATCAAATCAAACACCTAAATGTGCTAGCTAAGGATGGCACCCAAACCTTTAAACTTGTATCCTGTTTCATGCTGTCCCCATTCACTAGGCTTAAAGGCCTCTAAAGCTTATTTTCAAAATCAATATTCTCTTGTATCTACGTGTTGAGATTAGACCTATCTGTTATACCATTGGGTATTTTTTTTCCTTCTTGTCTATTAGTGGTGGTTAAAAAACTGAGCATTTGAAATTTGAAGACTGTATGGTAAAGGGTTGCAATTTAAGAGGTACTTCACCATCACAACATATTTTCTGTGAGAGGGTGGTTCAGCTGCATTGTACCACAATTTTGTCCGAACCAACCCAACCCACACACAACCCCTGCTTTGCACCATTAAGTTATGCCTGTCCCTTGTACTTTGCCTACCCAGGCACCGTATTACAATTGTCCTTAATGGCACACCGGCTCACCAATACACCGCACAAAACTCGCAACCTAAGAAGCTCGAGAATGGGATGCCCAAGACTTATCTGCCGAGCACACAGCGTGATATGCGTACAAGTACCGTACAGGAGCCAAAAAAATGGGTGGAAAAAAAAAAAGACTCAAGGACTGCAGGGGGCACGTGATCTTATGCATATCTGCTGCATCTCGTTTTCGTCTTGGCTATGTGACAATTGCGGGTTGGGTTTACTGGGCGGGGGTGGCCTATGATAGCGGGTATGGTGGTCGGATAGGCCGGTGTGAGTGCCGGGGGAGATAAAATACAGTACCGTACGAGTAATGTTGAACGCGGAGACGGAATTGGACACTGTACTCAAGTATGGTCTAGTGGTACTGTGCTTGTAGGATACCGGTAGTAGTTACCGCACTTGACCAGACAGCCTCTACTAATCTGATACTGGTGTAACAGGACGCTCACTCACTCACAGAATATCACTTATACTGTACAGTACTGCACTTCACATCTCAACATCCCATCTAAGCACCTCTAGAGCAGAAAAAGTTTCAGAAGCCCGCATTACCAAAATAACCATCGTGTCAAACATCATAGTCTTCATCAATCAATCGCACCTTGTGATCTCTGGCTCACTGGCTCGGAGACTGCGCTCTTCCGGGCAAGAGGCATCCGAAAATACGAGTCGTGAGTCTGTGATGCCTACGGAATTTTTGCCATATATTATTTTGTGAACCCCGAATACTCCTCTCCCGGGGCAAGTATGATACCATGCCATGGTGTTGTACGGGTACGAGTGCTGTGCTCGTGTCACTGCTTCCGCTGTACTGTACAGTACTGTACCAGTTTGAACAAACCATTGGCTCCCAATCAATCTAGGTGGAATCAACCAAACCAACCAAGTTCTCTAGAACCGCTTACGTGCCCATGGTAAGAGGTATCCGAAAATACGAGCTGTGAGTCTATGATACGTACACGGATTTTGTTTTACCATATATTTTGCGAATCCCCGCTCTCTGACACCCCTTGCCTGGGG
>QOVD01000119.1:32628-48221 GCA_003521225.1 Tuber microsphaerosporum | reverse complement strand
TCAGAAGAGGGGAGAGGGAGGTGGATGGAGTTGACGATGATTTCTCATGGTGTTGAGATTTCAATTGCCGGAGGTGTAGAGGAGATCGTTCGTGGCTAACTACTCGTCGGTCACAGCCGCCTTATATAGGCGTTCCACCCACAACCCTAACCCTGATGACTCATATCCTTGAGTCACACGACCTCATAACTCGTAGCGAGTCCTGTGTGAAATCCATCATCTGACTTGTATCAAGTCAACTGCGCAATATACCTAAACCAATCATAATCCAAATAACAAGTCATGTGCGCAACTCGCGTCACATGAGTGAAACCCAGGACTCGTAATGTGAGTCATGTGCGAAAATCATAAATCATATAACCACAATCGTAGTCATGTGAAAACATCAACCAATAACATTATAATGATGACATCGCAAGTGCGAGTCACGTAAAACAAATCACAAACCTATGACTCATAACTATGAGTCATGTGAAACCATATTCCTCGCTTAGTCAGGTTTGTGACACTATTCAATACCTCGAACACTACCTAAAGCCTTTCATGATCACAATGACCTTTTTAAAGAGTACCGAACAGATAAGTGCCCTAATAGGAAAGTGAGAGAAGTCAGTACCATAATTTGGCTCGAGAATAGTGAAGTACAGAATCTAAACGACCTTTTGGAGGCTACTGCAACCAAAACAAGTCCTAATGCTGATGAACAAGATTGCAATTTAGATGGAATTGCCACAGATTCGGATATATATGATGAGAATATTGACATTACCTTTGGTACGATACAGATGTTAAGTGACTTCTGGAACTATGTACGGCGCTTTGCGCATATTTAAAAGCATTGTAACAAGTTGGCAGAAACAAGAAAACAATAATCAAGGAGGGCTATTGACAGTCAATCAAAACCAAACAAGCTATCAAATACTACGATCATATGCTTGACTAGAAATCTTGAAAATCTATGAAATAAATATCTAGGCGGACTATGTGTGTCTCAATTAGGACGGTGTATGCAATAAAGAGCAGAAACTGCCAGTTGGATTAGTCCCTGAACAGCGAATGGGTTTCCCACCAACTGTTGATACAATTTCACAGTACAATCAGAGTTTGGTCTTTTTTTAGCACCTTTTACACCATTATTATCAGCTGAAATCATAGGTGAATCAATTGTTTGATATGGATTCAGTTAATAAGATTCCAGTTGAGATTTGGCGGCTTTTATGTGTTCAAGTAGAAAAATTTCTCGACACGTGAGAGGTTACTTGGCATCTTCTTGAGTGTTCAGGAATCCAGCTTTGGAACTCAACAGAGCAGAGCAGAAATGATTAGGTATGGGTATATTCAGGTAATAGAAGTATTTTTTGGGCATTAAAAGGCATTTATCCGGCTCGCTTTGTATTGACAATGGAAGTTTGAGACCTAGGAATAGGTGTGGCTGATAGACTCATATTAGTAGACAGACTATTTGTTGAGAATTTGGGAAAAATGAGCAACGCTACAGGACTTGTAACTATTACTTTAAGGATAGAGAATGGGCCAAAGGAAATAACTAAGATCGTTGTTGGCATCAAACGGATTATGGGAATGACGCATTTAGTATCGGACAGGGCTGTGACAGATAACAAGCACTATTATGTAAATAGTTGGCGTGATTTAAAACAATTTAATAGAATATATTGAAAACTGTATGGTAGAAAGAGGAAGTAAATTCATTCAACAAAGCAAACAGAGTGTGGTGTAATGGAGACACTGAGCAGTGCCCGGGAGACCCTTAAAGAATCACAGAGTCACCTAGCTGAGGGGACAAATCGGGGTAATAGAGTACATGTAAGCAAATCAGGAGAATTGGAGGAGGACAAGAGGAAGTACCAAGTGTCCAAGCTTGAGGGAAATGAAATAAATTTGGCACATATTCTAGGGAAAGAGGAAAGTTGTGTGGAACTAGTACAAGGGTAGAGTGTACAAGGTATGACATAAAGAAAATCCCCAGGGGGCAGAAATCCATAACGGAGAAATCTAGTAAATGTGAAAGTTCCCAATGTGACATAGGGCTCTGAGAGAGGTAGCAGTTTTTCAAGACGCACACAGGTAGAAAGGAGATGTAAAACGGCAGAACTGGCTTAGAAGAAAATGCCAAAACAAGCAAGAGTCTTGTAAGTGAGACCCCTTGGCGAGAATAGCAAACCTGTCGCCGAGGACAAAACCGAAGGATACATGGTGTCCAAGGCATGTATGGTGCTTTCCGAAGGCTTCTGGGGCCATTTTAACATGATGTGAATATGGGAGGAATAGGGGGGATAAGGGGAGCTGGTCTTACTAGATGGTAAAGAGAGACAGGTATGTAATACAGGAGGTGGAAGTTGTTTTGCTGATGACCAGATGGATGTCTTCAAAAAGGAAGAACAAACAGGAATGGTACCCTACCGCCAACGAGTCAACCTGCAGATCAATCTGCAGGACAGATAAACTTCTCCCAACAAGGACAATATATCCCTTAAGAGCAGATGCATTTCATGAATCACAAAGATATATCAATCAGAACATAGGAATAGAATGGAAAAACCAAGTATAGACTAACCTAGTATTACTATCAGCAAAAATATACCCTGCGTCTGATACGCCGGTGTTGGGCCTTGAGGCAAGCGACCTTTTTATTACATCCACTGTGTCCCATGCATCCTGTGCTACCTTGCAACTGCCTTTTGAGTCCTTTTCGTCCTGACTTGCCTCGCAAACATCCATTGCATCCAGATGGGATGTCGCCTTGCCCCAGTGTCCTGACCACATCTCTACTAATCTTCCGCTTCCCCACATCCTGACTGATTCCTGATGTCACATTCGCCTCACTTGTATAATCACGAATATGACAGACTCCTGAGGTCGCATACGCGTTACAGGGATAATCACGATCATGATCCTGATGGTCCACTCATTCTCTATCACATTCTTTCATTTCCAGATTGTTCTATATATATCGCTAAATTGAAATATATCATGGGCAAGCCAAGGCAGAGTTTGCACGATAATTGACTGTGCAAACTGCATGCTCCTGGATTCCCTACTAATTAATCACCCTTACCCGACCAGTTGGCATGATATCTAAGCACCCTGGAGCTAACTCTACATAAGGTTAATAAATCCCATTCAATTTCCTAAAATCCATTGGGCTGTTCACAAGCCAGTGCCGGTCTGGCTCCGAGATCAGGTTTGCCAATCCTAGCATCGTGCCTACCGCCACAATCGTAAACTCCCATCAGTTTTCTCTCTGCTGCTGAGTAACATGGCGGTGAGCATCAGATTAGCGTCCAGTGTTTACCGTGCTCAACATCGGAACGCTTGCGAGTCACCTAACACCTCCCTCAGTTGTGTAGTTCCTGATTTTGAAGAGCACTATGAGCTTTGCTGGGAGTCCCCCTCCTCTCAGCACACCATACATCTCTTCCCCTCCTGCCTGCATCCAAACCCAATCATTTCCACTGTCTTGATTGCTGAAGAGCCAAACACCGGTACATTGTACACGGTGGATGTCGTAAACTTCAGTTTCTTGCCACGCGGGAAATGGGAATTCAAGCTGCGTCAGTAGTTCAAGGGCAAGAGTTCCAAGTATGTCTGGGTTCGCAGGAAGGCGGTGCTCAGTGGGTAATTTACTCCAAGTATACCTAATCATCTTGCGATAGAAGCTCACATGTGATACCGCCATAACGTTACAAAAATCAATAATGTCTGTCACATCGTTACGAGGTCCCTTCATGCTCCTGGCACGTGGGACTGGTGCGGCATCTGTACTCGTTGTATCTAAAGGTAACAAGACGTTGGTAGGGAGATCAGCTCCATGACATCGGACAGAGTCCAATGTCAAAAGTCTCATCCCAATCTTATGCCGAGAAAGGTAGTTGTGCAAGATCTGTCGTGCTGGATTGTTTTTATTAGATTCTCGCCATCACTCCTTAATTTGATCCATATGTGCAAGGTCCCCATACTCCTTGGAATACATCGGAATATTCCTGAAACATTGTCTATGATCTGAAAGAGACTTAGAAGATACATCTTGATAAAGTTAAAATGAGATTTGGAATAGCTCAAGTCCATACTTTGGCCGTTCTTGTCATCGTGATCATGATCGCAGACTCAGTGCAGCTTGGAGTGGACCACTAGCTACTCCATCTACACCCTTTGGCATCGTAGTTCTCTTCGCTCTTCGTCAATCTTTGTCTGTGTGTGTTTAAATACTCGATATTATGAGAAGATATCTTTTATCTTGGGAAACTGGTACAGATAATGTTCCATATAAGCAACCTTGTGACACGTGTGGCTTCCATATTGTGCCATCATGTTGAAGTCGACTAGTACCCTGACACCCTCTAGGGCACCCTTTCCAGGTATAACATGGGCACTGCGTGGCTGTTAGAGTGCCACAGCAAGACATCCTAAAAGAAATTAGCCTAGATTCCTCATCTCTTTTCCTTGCCATTGTGTAATCTCACGGTACCCTTATTTAGGAATAAATACCCCAGGGTCCAGTGGTAATGCCATCCAGGTATTGTCAAATGCCAGTAGCTGTGCATGTTTCTTGTGAATGCCTTGAATCCAGTCCATCATGTGCTTGAATAATCTGAGATAAATTGTATGGAGCAAATATGGCTCAGGCAGTTGAGGCGCACAGACCCGGTAGAGCCCATGAAAAATATCAGGCCCCATATTGATCCCAAAAGTGTCAATTGTTACGCCGGCGTTGTCCGACTCTGACACCTGGTGGTAAGTTTCTCATTGGCGACCTTCGTATCTGGTATAATCTTGAGCGGGATACTTGTTCTTGTAAGTGTTGCTTCCAAACTCTGATGAACGTACCTAATATTTAGGCCAGGTATTTGGTTTTATCCTGTTTAAGGCAACGTTTTCGATATGATCTGCAATCTGCACAAACCAGATTGGGAAGCAGCTCCGGACGTTCTCATCGGCAGTCAATATTGACCCCATCGAGCACCACATGTTATAAAGACTCAAACAAGAGTTTGAATACAGCAGGTAGTGTATTAACATTGATTTGCCTCTGCCGTTTGTCTGCTGAAGAAGACTTTGATCGTTTGGGGGGGACGAGCAATAGTGCAAGAAGGAGAACAGCCATTGATTCAGGACTGTTGCACCTGTTTGACGGAAGATTTCCGACCGTCATATAGACAGGCCATGCTTTCTTGTCGCCTGGGAAGTTGCTGAGATGGGTCTGATCTGAGATACCAATCACAGTAACTACAGTCGGACCTGACAGAAGTATTTTCTATAAATGGTCAGCAAACGCTTCCGTAACACAGGCTGGGATGATGTACTTGAACATCCAACCACCAGTCCGCTGTATGCCTCTCTGAATATATCCTGTTTCCGCTGTGGTCATATTGATGTAGTGGCGCGTAGACTAGGTAGTCTCAGTATGCCATCTGGCGAAGGTGATATCTGACACAGTCTAGAGAGTTGCTATAGAAGATCTGTAATGTTCTCCCGCAATGTTCACCCTCTCCTTGGAACCATTGCAGATATGTGCTATGGGGGTCCCAGAACAGCAGATGCTTCTAAAGCATATGTATATAGCTAAAGTCAACGGAAGTGAGATTACCAAGGCCATTTGAGAAGTATTCGTTGATTTGTGACTTAGATACTTTATTCTGAATAAGCCAAGGCAGCAGTTTTTTAACTGTCCGCACTGGTGAAAGGCGCCTATAGGTTGGTTCACAGATGGCGGTGTTCATGCTCAAACCCATGGACGTCCCCAAATGCTTCCCCTGCTCATTGAAAATGCTCCTGCCTGCTGGTTAACGAAGACATGGAGTGGTCCAGTTCAGTATTAGTACTGTGAGCAGTTCAATCAGGAAATGCATCAAGTTCGTGTTCGCTGGATTCCGGTTAAGATCCATAGTCGGAATCTCTGTGCTCTTGGCTTTCATAACATGATGAGTCTGTTTCTGCTTCCTTATTTGTATTCGTGGATGATGTATATCTTAGGGTAGATTATAGGATAATGTCCAGATTTGTATGTGCAGTTCGCTGGTGTTTCTTCTATGGACCAGCCCGGGTGTATTTTTTGCGGCACAATGAACAATTGATAGGCATGGTGGGAGGCAGCACAATTTCAGATATCCAAGTATCCAGATTCTACAGCATTGGTACTGTCAATGTTTAGTGTTGATCCTTGTGCCTGTGCATCGTGCATAGGGTCCGATTTGGAACTAGTCGTTGAACCGGTTGAGCGTCCTATTTTCAGATCTTGTTTAGCGTCAGCTATGGTTTTTTCAAGAATAAATACGGGGAAGATCTCCTCCCTGGGTCGGCTTCAATATCATGTTTCCTTTATTAATCTTGAATCAAGCAGTGGTTGAGTCTTGTCCTTGTATATCAGTTTTGCTAATTCTTAGCCAATTATGAAACAAATTCATGGTTCCTTCAACCGCTCTGAAACATCTCAGAGTCGTCTATATAATGTCAATTTTTCACCACCGAAGAGAGTTTATTCCAAAATTCATCTTACCTTCAGAATATCCACAACCTCTACCGTATTCACATCCCAAGACTATTATCCCCATGACCACAATCTATATAAACCAAAAATCAATCAAAGTGGTACACAATATCCATAATATACAGTACTTCCACATGGCAAATGCAGGAACCCAGCAGGCTCCGCCGGGGCAGACCTATCAACTTCCACCTAATTCCCTCGAGGTGGTCACCGCAAAGCTCGCAGATCGCCAGAAAATCAATCAGTATAAGTCTTCTATCGGTATCCAGTAAGGCCATGCAGGCTATCAAATGTATCGGCGATAGGGGAATATTGTGAAAGATCAAATAGAAGCAAGAAACCAGAGGGATTTGAACTCATTCACAGGGGTCCAATTCTAGCAAATGGTCGAAGGTATGAGAAGATTCCGCCCTAGGTGCATTACAAGCAGCATAGCATTGGCTGGGAATAACGTTCTTAGTATGCAGCACACGGATGATGCAATCATTATGATTGTTAAGGACTGTCGGCGGATGTTGACGCAAACTCTTGCCAATCATGCCCAGGGTCTGTTGAAGGGTGTCCAGCTGGTTCCTCTGGACCAGCAGGGAATCCTGCCTGTGCAGGTGCTTGTTCCGAGTGTGTTCGACCGCCAAATGGCCCAGCTCAATGGGCACATCCACTACCAGTACAAGTCACCCCGCCAGACCCCCCACCCACGCCACCCCCAGCACAAGGGGCACTCGCCCCCTACCAGCAAGCACAAGTCGTAGTCGCCCTCTAATTGCCAGAGCAATGGTTACCTGCTGCCTAACCGCCAGCCCAGGTTGTTCTGCAACCAAACGCCTAAGTCGATAACGGTCTACTACCCACGGAACTTGTCATTGACACTCCCCCACCACCACTCCAAGTCACTCCCCAACCGCAATGTGAAGCCATTGTCACTTCTAGGCCAACAAGGGTCTCATTTTCATAATAATAAACAATCTTTAGATATTCACATACTCACTACAGAGACATAGATTAGAATGCCCTACTTGGACGTCCACATGCGGTGCGTATTACTCGGGTCCAGCGTAGTTGTAACAGGACTAACGCCAAGAACCCAAACCACCATTATTTGCATTACTGGTGTCCGCCTCACGTCAATGGAATAAAGTTTGCTGAGTTAGATTCCAAAGACATCTCTGGATTGTCAGCGATGATTAAGAGAAGTATACAGGAAACCAGGATCCGCTGCACACTTGGCAAAACTGGCCAAGGTCGTGGACTGTCGCGTTAAGGACATTCACAGCCAAAAACTTGGGTAGATTATGTCTTTATCGAGAGAGTTGAAACGGAAAGCCCCTGGCTCCTGTCAAACCTGGTCCTTGATGACCTACTCGATCTCTTGGTCAATTGTAATCCGGTTGGAAAGCTGGGAACGCCAATCAGAGAGGGGTTCACGCCAGTGACGCCACCGCTGAGGTACCAATATCTCCCTATTGATGTCATCATCCATTGGGCCAATAACCCGGCAGCACGTATAGGCCTAATGCATGTATGTGTGCCAAGGCCTGACATTGATGATCGTAACGGGGATAGTGACGGGCAGTCTGATGTAGCAGCCGAAATGGAAGAGAAAGAAGCCTCTCACTTCACCGAGGGAACATTTTCTGGCTCGCAATCAGCCCTGGATGCGACAACGGGACATGAGGGCAGTGTGCTTAGCTTAGCTTCCCCCATTGGAGATGACATCGAATGCCCTGCAAATCATATCCCCCTTGGTATCAAATCGTTGAACAGACTGAATATTCAGGAGTCATTGGAATTGAGACGAGATATTATCTGTGGTCGCTTGCTAAGGAAGCTTGGGGCCAAGTCCAATCCAGAATGCAGCAAGGGACATATGTCTTGGTGACTGCATATAGGTTCTTTCACTACGGAGGTTTTGAATCGTGAGGAACGGCGGAAGTGTGGTGTTCGTTTCAATGACGAACACACCTCTAAGAGGCTATATCTGAATTTTGTTGATATAGTGTGAATGGTGACGCGCTGATCAATCTTCTACCTCAATGTCTACTGTTAGTCGTTTGGTTTAGTATTTATTATTTTGTGGAGTTGTGGAATAGAAAGATGTTTTCAGTCGGCATGAGGCAGCCTAAGAGAGTGAGGCTATTAGATTATATCTTATCAATCCTCCATCCTGGGGGACGTCAAGAGGCGCTAGTCTGTGTTTCTCTGGCAACGACATTTCTTGTCGTCATGAAAATCGTCAGGCCTAAAAGATTATTTCACATTTATCAAGACTCACTATCTGTATAAATTTTATTAATCAATTGATTATGACTAGCGCAATGGATCGAGCTGTTCTTGGGGCCCACATAGCCATTCAGGAATCCGGTGTGAGGGATTATGAGCCAAATCTCACATGACGATTTTCTAAGGTTTAATCTTTCTTTACCATAGTCACACTATTTGCTGGTACACCCTACTACTGGTAGGGCGACCAAACATGGCAGCGCACAAACACGGCCTCTGATACCTCTATATAATGACCCACTTCTACTCCACCTTCTTCTCAATCCTATTATCACCCTACTTGCTAATGCCTCTCAGACCGATATCGGCCATGCACGCCCTAGGCTCTGCTCTTCTATCGCCTTTTTAAACCTTCAAATTGTTCCTCCCAAATGAAATGGTAGATACCAACAAGCGAAGACCTCCTGGACGAAAGGGAAGGTAATTACATAACACCCAATCTTTGACTAGCGAGCAGTATTAATCTTGTGTTTCTATTTAGAGAGCCAGCAGTGCCCGATGCTTAGCAAACCCAAGTCAGCGCTGTACGCTTGGGAATCTAAGTGCAATCCTTCCTATTATTAGCCAGCAGGCAATATTGGCATTTTGTTCTAGGGCAGACGCCTGGCTATCCAGCCTCATGAAATGAATGTGAGAAGGAGTAAACGCAAGTATCCCCCTCGTTCCCTCACGGAACGAACGTAACAAATTATTCATTCATACCCTCAAGAATCATAGATCGTGGGAGATGGAGCCAAATATTAGCCTTCATTGCCCAGTCAAATATCTGAATCAGACAAGAATCCCCATTTTGAGTACGAAGTTCAAGACTCTGAGTAAGAAAATGATAGTCTTCTAGACCTCATAATTTTACAATGCTGTAAACTAACTCTTCTATTTCCAAGTGTGGTATGGCGATATCATGAATGCGAATAGTATTTGTGGATTCAGGAATCTCTGGGAACTGAGCGGCCCCTATAATACCTGCCATTGTGAGGTGAAAGCCTTCATAGAGGCACGCACATTCAATCCCGGGCGGTTAACTGATCCTCAAATCTTGTCTATCGTTGTCTTCGCCAGCCCCCTTAGGCATGGTCACTCACGCATCAAGTGTATTAAAAACAAGCACCAGGCAGACGACGTCAAAGAGGTCCATCAACAGCTGAGGGTATTGGTCAAGCACCCGGCTATGAAACTCCAGAGAGCAAATAAGTGTGAAAACTCAAAGGGTGCGGGTGATGGCGAAGTCTCTGGACCTGTGAGTAAGTGATTTTCCTGATCCAGGTTCAAAGGATCCGATATTAACACATTTACTCAGTAGGGCCTTCCGTCTGGATATTCGGTAATCGCACATGGGTTATAACGATCCACATTGTTCACCGAGTGAATGCTCCTCAAGCTTTGCATCTCTTCCTTGGCCATACCTGGTGCCCGACCAAGTGCAAAACGTGAATTGATTCGGGAGTCCTAGCATCATTGCGCATGCAAGAGCTGGTCAAGGCTGGCAAGTTGAAACATGTGGAGTAGGCAATGAGATCCCCTCGATATCTTATTGGTGTGATAAGAGATGGCAGCCACGAATTGGGTGGCCCACCCACAACCCCTCTCCCTCTCCGAGAGCTTTTGTTTCTGAACCATGTAAATGACATTTGGGCCTGGATCCTTGCCAACGATGGCAGACATCCCTTTGAGCCCATGGTCCTAGAATCGCAACCTGATATGGGAGAGTATGGCTGCCAAATGCTGGAGCCTGCTAATAGGAAATACCTGAATTTAGACCCCAAGGTCTGGGATGGCACTAGGCAAACAAGAGATTCAGGGAGGGTTACACAAGAGGAGGATGACAATAACGACGACAAAGAGAACGACGATCAGAAGGGCGGGGGTATGAGTATGGGGGAGAAATGAGGGTTGGACTGGGCGGAGCTAGATCAGCAAAAGGTTAACATGCGTCAGATGCATCTCGGTTGCGTCAGGATAGATGGTGTGGAGAGTTTGCGCCCCTGACGCTAGGTGCGCCCTGAGGTAGAGTTCGATATTCGCTTGCACCAGGTTTATCAGGAGACACGATTGCCACCCTCACTTACCTCTGAATAGTAGTAGCACTACAAACTTACCTCTTATACCTCCGGATACTGCCCACAACACTATCGCACCTCCTGATTTACTACTAACTCACTCAATATCCAGAGTAGGCGATCGCTTTCCTCCCATCTCTCATACCTGGAAAGGGGGCAGCCATGGCCATAATAATTGGGTTAGTGTGAGCGCCCGGTGAGATTGCTGCTACTGAACTCTTAATTTTAATTTTGCGCCAGTAAAGATAATCTCCGGTTCTATTTTCAGAAATGGATTTTTCAGAGAGCAGAAATGACAGCTCACACCAGTCTGAAAGTGAGTAATAGTTAGGACATTCTGTGGTTTGTGGAGCTTTCTCGGCACCTTAGACTCTGACGCGACGTGACTACACACTTTACTTCTATTACAACATCTTCACTCCTGTTCCTTCTAAAAGACTCCTCCTGGTCTACCCAGAAGACACCTCCACAACAAAAGAACAAATTCAAGATCTGACAGCAGGATAATGCTGGGCTCGACACCATCTACACACTCGTAGAGGATTCATCCTGACCTGAATATTGTTGATAGAGTTACAGGGCTGGCGATTTCCGATTTCAAAGGCTGATTACTCCACAACTGTAACACAGATTGTGATTCAGTTTCCTGGAGGTTGTTGGGCTTGACGCCAACTACGGGGTGGTATAGGGGACGTGTCTGTGGCATCAAAACTGATGCAATCGCTGCCTTGTGTGGAGGGGGGTATTATGAACCTGACGAAACTATACTCCATGGCAGAAGACTCCACAACAAGTGGTCCGATCAGGATTCTCTTTCATGGCGGTTCTTGGGCTCGCTGCGAGCTACACGCTGGTATAAGGTACGTTCTTTTTTTTTTTTTTTCTTTTTGTTTTCTCTATTTTTTTATCTCATATATTCATTGTTTTAAGGCGCAAGAAATGACATGCATCGTCAGATATGGCCAAAACAAAACCCAAAAACAAAATCATATAAAATCAGACAAAACCCAAACAAAACTACTCCTCAGACGCGTACGAACATATACGCAGCTGATATCTTCAACAAAATCAAGTATTGATATCTCGCAAAACATACAGTAAGGAAACAAAAACAAAAACTCATAATCACAAGCTTCAAGTTCAATACGCGGTGGCTGGGGCATTACAGATCATCAAGGCTCTGGTCCTCATGTCCTAAATGACTTCAAGAAGGTTTGCCGAGGGGAAACGTCTTGAGGGGCCCGGGGCCCCTCGCCACGATGAGGGTGTTGCCTGGGGGGGGGTGACCAGGGGAGGGAACGAAATAAGGGGGCATGTCTGGCAGAAAACCAGAAGCTGTGGCCAGGATGAAGTTTGCAAGACCTTTGAGAAGAGAGGCAGACTCCCGAAGGGCGGAGGTTGGACTCAGTGGGAGATCCCTAGGAAGGAAGAGGGCTCGGGCTTTGGCTCTTTCGCGGCAGGTGGCAATGGCGTGTTTAAAGACCTCCTGGCCTTCGTTGCATCTGGGGCACATGGTGGGTTGATCGTGCTTGTACCAGGAGGGGCGTCCTGGAAGGTAACTTTTTCCGGACATCATTTGATAGATTCTTCTCTCCGAGAAGCATGGGATGCCACTGAAGGGGTAGGGTGTCAGGGAAGTGGGGAAAGCATAGTGGGGGAGAGGGACAAATCTTCGAGTCCAGGTGGTGACAAGGTGCTGTCTTAGAAGAACTTTCATCATCATGTTCTTGTAGGCATTTGACATGAGGGCCGGGTCGGGGAGGATCCTACTGGGGCGAGCCATTTCGGACCTAATCCTGGGGAAGATGGGGGGTTCGTTGAGGGCCTTAAAGGTGTCGTGGATGATAGAGTCTAACAGGAGGTGTCTGTGGCATATCACCGGGGAGGTAGATCACTGGAGGGGGAGATAGTTAGGTGAAAGCCTGGTGGCGAATTGGCGGGCAGAGTCTGCGGCTCTCAAGTTGTCAAGTCTGGGGTGGGAGGTCTGAAGTCTGGCAGCTGCCGGGTTGGCAGTTGGGGGGAGACAGGATAGTCGGAGGCCAGCCAACGGTCTCTGATGGGCGGCTAGGAGGGCGATGGGGGGGAGGCACGCTTCACACGAGAGGATGCCAATGGGAGTAAATGAGAAAGAGCAGGTAACCCACCTCGGTACCGGATGCTAGAAAACTTCCATCTAGTCGTTCATTTTATGGCTAGGTGTGAAGAGGTCGGCCCCAAAGAGGAGGACCGGGCGAATGACTGCCACCGCAAGGCGGTAGCATAGGAAAGGAGGGATGCCTTTGCCTGACGCGGCCAGGGAGCGGATTAGGGTAAAAGCACCCTTAGCCAGGGGGAGTCTTTTCAGGAAGTGTGGGGAGATAGAGAAGGTGGGCATGAACCAGTATCAAAGCCATCTGAGGGACTTGGCTGACGGGAAGGTGTGGCCGTCAAGGGTGATTGGGGCTGCCGATACAGGGCCCCTCTGGGGGGGCTTCCGCCCGTGGATCAGTTCGCTTTTCGGGACGGAGAATAGCACTACCAGGTTGGACCCCTCGTGCACCTACCTGCTCTTGAGATCTTTGAGGAGGGAAATCTGTTTCTCATACAAAAGGGACAAGACTATCACCACAAAATCATCTATATAGTACAATATGAGTCCTCTGTGGACCGTCAGATGCAAAAAGTATACCTAGATGACGAACAGTAGAGAGGACAGTGGAGACCCCTGAGGGGTACCAACTGAGACAAGGAAGGATATCTTAGGGGACCCTTGGAAGAGAAGGTGGCAGGAGCGGTCGGTAAGGAAGTATCTAACCCACCTTTGAAGGTAGAGGGACACACCTAGGGCACCCAGTCGATAGGAGAGGATTGAGGCATCGACATTGTCGATGTCTCCCTTGATATCAAGGAAGGGGGTGGAAGCCTTGAAGTCCGGCTCAGCATGCAGAGCTTTGACTCAGTGTGTTACTGTAGCAGCGGAATCAAACATGGAAATGCCGGGTAGGGATCTGCACTAGTCCTTGTGAACCAGGGCTAGGGAGCCGGAGAGGGCAGAGAGCCTGGAGCAGACACTCCTCTGCAGGATCTTAGAAAAGATATTCAGGAGGACAATAACCCTAAAGGAGGAGGGGGTCTCGTCGAAGGGCTTCACCAGCTTGCTGAGGATACCTCCATCAGCCGCCCTGAGGGAGGGGGGTAGCTACCCAGGAGAGAGGAGTGGAGATAGGAGTAGTGGGGTAAGGTGAGAAAACTTTGGGGGAACCCTCTTCCAGACGCCGGAGGGGTTGGTGTCCGGTCCCGGAGCAGAGGTCGGGGAGCACATGGTTTGGGAACCAGTTATCTCTTCAGCAGTTATTGGTAGTGCGGAGGGGTCAATGGTGGCAAAACAGGGCGTTCCCTGAGGGGGTCTAAGGGGAAAAAAGTCGTCATATAAGGCCTTTTTGATGTCCGAGGGGGTATAAGCTCCACGGAAGGAAGGAAACCTGTCAGTGGGAGTGCCGGACGAGGTGCGTCTGGCTTGCCAGACTGGTTTGGCATTGGTGGAGGATAGGACGAAGTCCTACTGTTTTCGCTCTGGTTTTCTGAATAGCTTTAAAGTAAGCAGCTCTAGCAGCCCTTGCTTTAGCGGGTGGGAGGGGATCATCCAAGATGTGGGCCTTGCGGGCCCGTCTTGCAGTGGCGTGGTAAACTTTCCTTAGTTGGGACAGCAGAGGGGTCCACCAAGGCTTGGCATGGGGGGAGGCGCGGGGGTATGGCATATTGGAGACTAGGAAGGTGTGGATCTTACCAAATTCCCGTTGGTACCATTTGTCTAGTTGAGCGGTGGTGGTGGAGGGGGGAGGAGGGCCGATTGAGATGTTTTGAAGGAAGATGGAGGCTGTTGCCCAGTCCAGCCTGGTCCAATCGGGGTTGGTGGCTGAGGGACGAAAGGGGGTATTATCGTAGGTCAAGAGGTACGGGACGTGATTTGACCCAGTGCTGGGTATGCGGGTTGCCCATTCGGGGTGGCGGAGTCTTGCGAGGTGGTGGTTTGCGAAAGTCAGGTTCAGGACTCTGGGCCGAGCATGCGCGTCAAAGGAAAATCATGTGTACACTCCGAGGGTGTTTAGAAGAGCAAAGGCCATGGCAGAGGCTAAGTCAAAATAGGGGGCGGAGAGGGCAATTTCGTTATGGTGAAAGTGCCTGAGGGGATTGGCGGAGGGGGAATAAATGTTGATATCCCCTAGAGCAAAAACAGGAAAAGAAAAAGTTTGTAAGAAAATTGAAGGGGGAATGATCGGACGTCCCACAGCAATAGTAAAATTATGGTAGCAGTTTACCACTCTCCACTTTTTGGTGGGGCCCGCAAGCGAGGAGCGGAAAAACAAATCAAGGGAAAAATAACAATCAGAGTCATGCAACACCGGGAGTACTGATGCCCTTTCCATGAAGGAGGTAGACATGGAGGTAGCCACTCGGGGCCTTGCTATCTGGGGGGAAATAGGGGAAAATACTTTAAATCAAGCAAAGGAGGGTAACCGGCCGAACCTGACCGGTGGATCTTGTATTGCAACAATATCAACAGGAAACTCAAGTATCGAACAAATATTAAACAAGGCAAGAAACACATTCCAACTCCCGAGGAGGTTGTGTTGTATAATGGAGGTTCTAGGCGGGGTGACGAAGCTTGTGGCGTTTCGCGACATGATCGGGCAGAGCCCACCCTAGAGGAGGAGGTGAAGGACATTGGGACTTCCTTGGTGAGGAGGCCACTGGGTCTTGGGGTGGGGGGT
>QOVD01000119.1:17741-32612 GCA_003521225.1 Tuber microsphaerosporum | reverse complement strand
GGTGAGGGGCCCGGTCTTGGAGGGCCTAGGGGTGGAGGGGTCAAAAGGTGTCAGGAGTCTGCTTGCATGCGGAGAAGAAGGGTCGGGAGTGGATAGGTCCATGTCGTCCGCAGTGTCATCGCCCTCCACCCGTTCAGGCGGGGTGGCGGAGGCTTTCGCGGATTCTCTAGGTAAGTTGGGCATTCAAGGTCAGAGGCCTTGTGGTTCCCCTGGCATTTGTGGTATGTGACAGGTGAGGAGGCTCAGCTGTTGGGAACCACTGTGAAATTGCCCTCTTTCGGGCAAGAAGAGTTCTGACACCTGTCTTCCTTTCTGGTGTAATGGATGGAGCAAAGGGGACATAAGGGGTGGTCAAGTTTGCAGAGGGGAGCAGGATGCCCCATGGAGGAGCAGTTTGAGCAAATTCCAAGCCGGGATTTGTGGAAAGGACGTTCCGGTCTGCAGAGCTGGCCAAGAAGATAGAATGGCTTAAGGAAATGGTCGAGGAGATCCGGATGGATGGTGACAATAACTGAGGTGGCTTTTTTGAGCACTCTAGTCTCATGGTCCGGGTTAAGGAAGCAGGAGGAAAGTATATGAATTCCTTTGGCGTTATGTATAGACTCCAATTGGAAGGGGAATAATCTCTCGATGGAGTCGGGCAGGACAGGAGTGGGGAGTCTGTGGATATCGACTGGAACGAAGTTCGGGGCCATCCTGAAGGGTTGCCAAGAGGAGTCCCCAACGACAAAGGCTTGGTGGAGTTTGGCGGAGAAGGCATCACAGAAGGGAGAGTATGATGAGCCTGGAGTGTGAGGATTGTTAACCGTCAGGAAAACGGCTCCTTTATCACAGACCGACACAAGGAATGATCTAGGGAGGAGAGACTGTGCTGCCCTTAGCACGGAAGCGACGACATCAGAGGCTTTAGCCCTGATTGCTATGAGGTCTGAGTGGGGGAGTGGGTTAAGTCTGGGGACGTAAAACCGTCTCCCAACTTTGGGCAAGTTGGGGGAAGAGGGTTACTTGGGAGGCCCGTCGGTGGAGACAGCCTTTGAAACGGAGGCCGGCAAAGTATGTTTGCCCTTTTTCGTTTTTGGGGGTGGGGGTGCAGCAGCTTGGGCATAAGTGGAGGTAGGTTTAGGCTTGTTTTGCCGAATGGGAGTGGGTTTGGCTGGGACGGCAGGTGCCGTGGTGGGGGTGAGAGGGCAGAAGGTAGTGGGGGCGGAGACCCTAGAGGCGACATCCCTGAGCGAGCTTTGGGCGTATTTTCCCAATGAGGAAATGGCGGTGTTGGTGGCGTCAATAGCTTTCTGCACATCGCTTACTCGTCCGTCGAGTACAGCGTACATGTCACAGAGCTCCTCCACCGCCACGGGAACTGTGCGGAGGTGGGAAGTGGATTTTTCCAGAGCGTTAAACAGTCCTGTGAGCCAAACGAGTCTTTGAGTTGTAGAGGAGAGTAGGGAAATCAAGACTGCTTCCCCTGGGGTGAGAGAGACAAGTTCTTGTTCTGAAAGGTCGGGGATGGGTTCGGCGGCATGTCCAATAAGTACCTTTGTCTGGGTACGGAATTGAGCGATTGTGTATGGCCGCTGCGAAGGGAGGGGAGTGGGGGCTCGAGAGGAGGGTAGAGAGCACTGGGCGGAGGGGTTTTGGGAGGCCATTGGGCCTATAAAGCCTGATCGCAGGTGTGAATTGGGTGTGTGAAGGCGGGGTACACCAGAAGCTAAAGGTGTTGAAAAGAGTGCAAAAGGTAGTGGGGAGAAAATGGCGGTAGTCGAGCTTGGTATAAGGTACGTCCCTGTGGCATTCAAACTCAGGAAATGGCTCTCGTCCATGGAAGGGGTGTTTGGTACTCAACCTGGCGGACTTTTGCTCGATGGCAGATTACTCCGCAACAGCTGGACGGATTTCGCTTCTGTTTAATGGGGATTGTTGGGCACAACGCCTGCCATAGGCTGGTATATGGTACGTCCCTGTGGTATCAAAACTCAGGATGTCCCTGTCTTCTATAGCGCGGGTGTTCGGTAGTCAACCTGGCGGAATGTTACTCGATGGCAGATTACTGCACAAAAGGAGGACCGATTTCGCTTCTGTTTAATGGAGATTGATGGGCACGACGCCAGCTCCAGGCCTGTATATGGTACGTCCCTATGGTATCAAAACTCAGGATGTCGCTGTCTTCTATAGAGCGGGTGTTAGGTAGTCAACCTGGCGGAAGTTTACTTGATGGCAGATTACTCTACAACCGATGGACGGATTTCGATTCTGTGGGATGGAGATTGATGGGCTCACCACCAGCTACACGCCGGTATAAGCTACGTCCCTGTGGCATCACAACTCAGGAAATCTCTGACTTCTGTCCATGGGTTATTAGGTGTCATGCTGGCAGAAGTTTACTCGATAGCAGATTACTCCACAACCAGTTGACGGATCATGATTATGTTTGCTGGAGGTTGTTGGGCTTGACACCAACTACACACCGCTATATGGTACGTCCCTGTAGCATCAAAGCTCATGAAATCGCTTCCCTCTGTAGAAGTCCTAAACTGGCGGAATTTTACTCGCTAGCAGTTTACTCTACAACGGGTTGACTGACTTGGATTCTGTGTTTTGGAGATTTTTGGACTCGACGCTAGCTACACGCTCGTATAAGGTACATTCCTGTGGCATCCAAACTCAGGTAATCGCTGATTTCTGTGGGGGGTATATTAGGTGTCAAAAAGGGGTAATTGTACTTAATAGCAGAATACTCCACAACCACAGAATGAATGTCAATTCTGTTTTTCTGGAGATTGTTGGGCTCGAAGCCAGCTACACGCCTGTATAAGGCTTCTCCCTACACCGTATATCTTCATGTTGTTCCTGATCCAACCAGGAACCCAGTAGTACATGAGCCTGGGAGAGCCTCAGCCATAGAATGATGACACCGGTATTTGTATCACGTAGCGAGACCATTAGAATTAGAAATATCATAGAAGACTACTCAAAGAAACCATGTACACCCTGCTAGCATTCTGGCCTAGGTCAGGAGCGGGTATAGGTGCTAACCTTGACTCTATCTCCTGAAGATATAGTGTTGCGCCACTTGCATTCAGGAAGATTATGTGTTGCGCCAGGTGCGTTCAGGAGGATTAAGTATTGCGCCAGGTACCTTATGGAAGATGAAGTGTTGCACCAGGGGCACCCTGAGTTAGGGAGCAGTAGTATTTGCATTCTGATTCACGCTTGATGTTATGTGCGCTAGGTGCGCCAGAAGCACGAGGCGCTCCGGGCGGTAAGTATTATTTTTGCTGATGTGGACAATATGGGTGAGCAGGAACATGAAGAGAAGGAGGACGACTCCACCGACGACCACAATGACCACGATAAGCTGGAGGAGGAGGTGGTGGAAGTGGTGGATAATTCTCTGGAGGAATATCAGGAGAGTGCAACTGTCATCGCAAAAGTATGTTTCTACATTTTAAGTTAACATAAAATCGAAATTCAATCAGTAAAACACAGGCATAGAATGTTGCCCAAGGGCAATCGACGCAATCCCAAACAGCAAGGCTATGCCGTTTAGACTAGTGTGTGAAATCGGGGGCAGAGCCTGCGAGCTCTGTGATGCCATCTCTTGCCGAGTAGATCAGATACATTCAGGAAGCTGTCAATAATCTCCTCTGGATATTGCCTCTCTTGACGAAAGAAGCCCGCCGGCGTGTTGGGCTCAATAGTAACATATACAGCCCTCCTGCTGACCCCTCAGGCACTTTTGCGCAACATCTGGCCGCCCCCCTCTCCCCCATGATCCCCACAGTCACTCTGGCTCCCAGAACCTCAGATGCTCCCACTATTGCTCCGGCTTCTACCACGCCGAATGCTGGGCCTATTCCGCCGGCATCCACAACCCTCAATTCCACGATGCTCCCCACCATCCCCCCTACGTCCATTGCCCCCCTCTCCTGCATGAATCCCACAGTGCCTTCGGCTCCAGGGACCACATATGCTGCGAGGATAGCTCCAGCTCCCATGGAACCGTGTGCTGCATCCCTTGTGCCACCTTCCACAACCTCAGCTCTTGCGACCCTTTCCAAGATTCACCGTGCCCCTGTAGCTCCCCCGGCGCCCGACCCCCAAAACATCACCACAGCGGAGGCCATGAAAATGCAAAGCCGAAGCTATACTGACCAAGCCACCGGATTGCCAAACCTGATTTCGGCATTTGGAGGATTTTCTTTGGCTTACTTTTTTTTGCTCAAGCTATCCCTGATTGTGATCGTGTTTTGCATTTGGAATGTCTGGAATTGTCTATATGGCGTTCTGTTTTTTTTAGCTAATGTCACAGTAATCATAGCATTGCGCCCTTGCTTGACTGTCTCATACCCATTGTGATCTCTAGTGACTGGCCCTTTGTAAGATATTGATGCCCTTTCCTCCGTACTCTAGCAGTGATAACTCCCAAGTTCGCCTCATCTCAGAGGTTCTTGTACTTGAAATTGTTCTGGAATTAGCGTGTTTTACATTTTGATCCACAACCGGACTGGGGCTAGCCGATCCTGAATACTGTTATCTGGATGTTCAGTGGTGTTGATTCGACGTCCGGAGATGAGATTTGTTTTTTTCCATTGTTCCAATCCTTTTTGGGTGTGGCATATGTCCGCCAGAATTAAGGTCGCTAACTGAGGCTCGTTGTGGTTAAATTTCACCAAGCCTCTAACCTTAGCGATCCCTATCTTGTCACACTATTTCGCACCACAGACTTGAAACGAGGAGAATTTCGCATGTCTAGACAAAGAAGATAATGTTGAGGAATGAAAAACCACATTCCGCAGGGGTGGTTTTGCATTCAATACCGAGTGATGGTCTTTGATGACCCATCACTCCAGCCCTATGTCAGAGTATATAAGACCTGACACGTCCTGTCCAAGCAAAGATAACTTTGGAAACTCCTGCACTTTGCAATAATCAAGATCTATACAATTCTGCTATATCCCGATATACAGATAATTGTCTTGCTTAATGATCACTAACTGTCGGGTATTGCACCAAGCCTAGGGAACAAGCCAGTCCATGCAGCCAACTAACTCAATATGTAGGCAACCTGGCCCGGCGTAGACGTGACGTCGTACCAGATTCCATCGATTCCAGTCCACCAACTCAGCGCATAGGCAATCAGAATGGGGGTAGACGCAATGTTCTACCAGATTATATGGAATCCACCAGTTAGCCCCCTCCGGAACACAGCCAAACAATCACATCGAGCGTAGGCGCAACGTCGTTCCTGGCAGTAGGGGACCTGGATACGGAACAGAGCAGAACTAATCTGACACCTCCTGGATATCAAGCTAGCAACCATTACCTCTTAGCACTTCTCCGAGGCCAAATGAAACCCGTGTTCTCGTAAGGCCACTCAAGAGCCTAAGGAGATGAAAAATACAACCCTGAGCGGATATTGAACCCGAAACGGAGCCCAATAGAAAAGAGTAATTGCAAACAGTTCCTTTAAGCAACAATAGCAGCAATGCGTACCAAAACCAGGACCATGGGAAGGAAACTATATCAGATACTAGGCTTGATGCAGAAGAGCTGGATATTGAGGAAGGCACAGCGTCCAAATGGCGTCATGGCTCAGAGGCAGCTGGCCTACAGGGAAATAGTGGGCTGACGTCTGTATGAATTTTGACCGCTTCCGGATCGCAGGAAGTATCTCTTGTGCAGCAGAATGTAGTAGCTGGTCGACAAATGATATATAGTGGAGCATACAATCCATTGACATTCCCGTCTTCTAGAACAGTACGATATTCATCCCAGCTGGCCATCCATAGTATCACCACATCTGGTGTCAGAAGCTTGAGTCCACCAGGTGAACCGGGCGCGCCAGGTGACAGGCCTCTGGGGCTGAAGATGGACTCGTAGTATAACAACATGAGAGGGGCAGTAGGGGCTATATTAGAGAAGGCAATAACTCTGATGCTCCAGTACATCCTTTTTGATAACACATTCCCGAACTCCGTTGCTTTGACGTCGCAGGTGTATACCTTTTAGAGTAAGGCGCAGAAAGCGATATCCGATGCAGGGTATATTGAACCAGCCGAGGAGAGTGTCAAGCAAGTAAGTTGACATTGGGAGCCGTGATGCCACGCAGAATAGGGTATAAACAACCAAAGCTTCATCAAAAAAACATATCAGTCAAAGCGCCGTTACTGTAGCATGTATGGTGAATATAGAAAGGATGTACAATCTTCCCAAAGACCCTGAGGCTATTGCGCGAGGGGTTGATTACCTCATGGAAGGGGACAGGTTCATGTACTTATCCAATCGATATAAGGTTCATCTCAAGTGGTTTAGTAAGCTGACATCGTGGCTGACTATGAACTGGGGGTAGGACTTAACATTCATGTTTCTTGCACCTCAGAGTGCCGACTCGATATTCGGCAAGTATTTCCATGGGGTCAAAATTCAAGATATGCCGCATAGGGGTATTTTGAAGCGGATTAAAGGTACCATAATCTGCCTGACATGTCCGAAGCTGTGCAATGCACTACGGGCATGGCAAACCGGGATATATAAGACTCCACCTGACTTCAAGCGTGATATAGTTACAGGTAACAGTCTCTGAATCGTGGGGTGAATTATAAAAGACCGTCACGGGTAATAGTTGACCGAGGATCTCTTGCCTTCCTCCCTCTGCAAACCTGGCCTCCGCGAGGCTACACCCCTCCTTCCCCAGCCTGGACGACTGGAGATCCCCCATCTCTGCAAGGCAGTATGCCACCAAGCTGCAACCGAACTACCTCCCCCTAAATTGGGCTACCCCGCAGGCAAGGTGTAGAAGACATTTGCCCCTCGACTCCATTGTGCATGACACCTACACGGCCCTAAATCTCCCCGTGTTCTTCCCGCTTCTTAGAAACGAACTCATGGACTCACCTGCCATCCTCCCCGACCCACTACTCATGTCCAAAGCCAACAAACGCCTCAAGCTGCTCCTCAGAGAGACCCTACTCACCTGCTGGAGAGTCGAGTTCTCCCCCTCCCCTTAATACGGGTTCCCCCCCTCACTATCGCCCCACCCCTTCCAAGGCCTTACTCGCTTTGTTACAGGAAGATTCCATCAGATGAGGGCTGTGAAAAGCTATCTCGCTGGCCACCCATCCTGGTACAACCATGACAACCCTGCTCTCTGCCCCCGCTGCAAAACGTGAGTCGAAGACTTGCAACATGCCGTCCTAGCCTGTCCTTTGACATCGGAAGCGCGCTCCCTTTTCCTCCCAAGGGACTTGACGCTGGCCTCCCCGTCCCCACTTTGGGACTCCGCCACTCTACTAAATGGACTGTCCGGATACATTCTGTCGACAGCCACCGGGTTTCCCCCAGACATGCCGCCTTACTCTGTACCACCCCCTCCGGTAGTCCCCTCCGTCACCCCACCGGCGCCCTACCAAAGAGGTCCCAGACGGACGCTCCTCCCCTCAGGTAACCTCCTAGAAGGTATCACGGACACTCGTGCCAGGGCGTTGATGGTTTGTAACGCCCCTGTTTTTCCTTAGTTTCGTGAATTTTTTGTTTTTTCCTGGTTTGCGTTTTGTTGTTTGTTAGCCAGAATTTGTTTTTGGTATATATACCTTGTTTTTGTTACGTGAATCAGACGCGACCGGGTTCGTCGCAATTGGAGAAATAGTTTTGCTTTTGAGGTTTTGTTTGTTTGTTTTGTTTTGTGTTTGTGGGTTTTGTTTTGGCCATATCTGATGATGCACGCTATTTCTTGTACCTTAAAACAACAAATATATGATATAAAAAAAGAAAAAAAAAAAAGTAATAGTTGACCGAAACGCAAGACCTGTTCGTAAGATAAAGATATGCCTGCCTCCGGTTCGCACATGAGCGGTGGCAAACATTTATTTTGAATCTTTGTCAAAGAATCTGTGGAAGGATTGAGAATGGGCATAGCGTCCGCCAGGAGCCGCTTGAAGGCATTACTGATGACAACGACGCCATTGCCGCAGACCTGCAGCGTCAGCCAGGTAGCCATAGCTGCAGACATCCTGTGATACGAGTACAAATAACAATTGACCCACTAGTTTGGAGCCTAGGATGGGGCCAAGCCAGCCTGGATCAGTCGCAAGAAAACGACACGTTGTTGGATTTCAGCCAGACTTCCGTTGACTTGTATTCTAGGTTTCCACATTGAGATCCAACCAGTCTAGAAGACAGATGTAGCCTGGCTGAGGAACCTGGACAGGTGAAAGCCAGGACCTCTAGTCCATTCAGCCACCTATCACTCAGCTTTGAGGATTCTCAGCCAGGGCAGGCTCCATGAGGGGAGAGTGGTAATGTACAACACGATGCCGAGGGCGGGCAGGACCAAGTAGTATCAGAGGGGGTAATGCGGAGAATTTTGGGCATCTACAGTTATTGAAATAGATTAAAATTATGCAATAGTGATGTGACGAGAATCAGAGAGGCATCGGCTCAGAGAGTAGAAATCTGAAATATTAGCAAGTAACGTCCTAATGACAGAAACATAGTGAATGAAAGGATACCATAAAGTAGGAAAGAGGGCCCGACACAGAGATACACATCGGGAGAGTGTCTAGAATATGTCTAAAGAATTGGGGGGCAATCCCAAGTCTATCAGGAATAAACAGTATTGTATCAGGCGTTATCAGGAGGGTATCCTGGCGCCATGGAGATGCTTATGGAGAGGAAGAGCGAGGATCTGGATGCTTGAAGAAGAGGTGAAAAATCAAGAAGGAATAAGTATTAGATAAGAACTTCAGCAAGGGAAAACTAGACCTTGTTCAATGACAAGAAGTAGTCAGGAAGAAAGGTAAGGTCATCTAACGCCATAAGGAAGTGCGAATTGAGGGTCAAACGTCATTAAAACACAGGGGTCGGAGGGGTCGGAGTCCTTCAGGCGTCAGGATGTGGCTGAACGCAAACATGATCTTGAGGATATGACACCGATCTGAGGTCGCATCTGCAGTCAAGGTTTACCTTTTGGGAGTCCGGTGTGTCCTCTCCGTCTGACGCACATGATCCAAAGTAATATTTTTGCTAATGACTGATATGATTCGTCAAAAAGAAGGACAGAAAGCTCCCTTTATGGGTGGACTACCATAGACTCAATGAATTTACAAAGAAAGATTGATATCCACTACCAGTTATAAGCAATGCACTGGACTGGCACAAAACTGCCAAATACTTCACAAAGCTCGAGATAAAAGACATCTACCATAATATTACAATAAAGGAAGGTGACCTGTGGATAACGACTCATGCAAGCAAATTGGGGATATACCAATACTTGTAAATCCCTCTTAGAATTACCAATGTACTGTCAACCTTCCAAATATAGATTAGCAATCCAATCAGAAGATATATAGATTTTCTGCTGTATAGTATACCTGGAGGATATCCTCTTATACTCCCACACTTTGGAGTAACACCAAAAAGAGCTTGACAACATATTGGCCAACATTTCAGAATCTGGAATAAAAGGTAAACTATGAAAATTCCAATTCAATAAGAAGGAAGTAGAATACTGAGCATTCATTATCAAGGAGGAGAGTATCAAGCCAGCTCCAGTCATGACAAGCATCACATGGGAATGAATGGCACCGACAATAGTCCTGGAAGTTCAATGTATCCTAGGAGTCTGGAACTTCTATTAACCTTTTATTGCAAGATTTAGTCGGACGTCCCAACTCTTCTACCAGCTTATTGAGAATGCCATCAAATGTGACTCTGGAGACAAAGAAATAACCAGTTTTCAAGAACTTCAAAGTACACTCACCAAGGTACCAGTCTTGGTCCATTACAACCCAGAGAGACCAAGAATGATCAAGAGAAAGGCATGAAAACAGCTCTGTTGTGGAATACTATTGAAGCAAGACAGGAGGGGAGATGAAGGTCAGTCGCCCTCCAATAAAGCTGGATCAATGATAGAGAAATTAATTACAATGTCTACCAAAAGACACTCTTGGCTCTGGTGCTAGCTGTGGAACAATGAAGGCGAAACGTCAAAGAATGTTGATACAAAGCTAGAGTCATAACAGATCATGAGAACTTAGTTACCTTCATGAAGTCGAACACATTGACTAATCAACTGAAATAATTGCAACCACCATTAGATTATTTATTTATTTATTTATTTATTTTTTATCTCATATATTCGTTGTTTGAAGATATAAAAAATGACCTGCATTGTCAGATATGGCTAAAACAAAACCCACAAACAAAAATATAAAAAATAAAACAAAATCTTAAAACAAAACTATTCCGCCAACCAGTACGAAGATATAGGCAATTGAAACCTTCAACAAAAAGAAGTATTCTCATGTCACTATTCGTGAACCATACAACAAGAAAAGAAAGCAAAGTTCATAAATCATAAATTTAGGCTTCTACTCGGAGGTATGGGCATTGCAGATTATTAAGGCTCTTGTCCTCATATCCGATATACCTTCAAGGAGGTTTGCTGTCAGGAAACGATAGGGGGTGTGCCCGCGAGGTCGCCTGGGTGGGAAATTGTCGGGGGAAAACCAGGTATGGTGGCATGTAGGGCGGGAACCCAGTGGGTATGGCAAGGATGAAGTTGACAAGGCCTTTAAGAAGAGAAGCCGATCCCCGAAGGGGGGAGGTTGAAACCAGCATCAGATACCTCAGGAGGAAGAGGGCCCTGGCTTCAGCACTTTCGTGACAGGCATTGATGGTGGGATTAAAGTCCTCCAGGCTCTGGTTGCATCTAGGGCATATGGTGGGCTAAGTGAGGTTGTACCAGGAAGGGTGTCCTGCCAGGTAGCTTTTTCTGGACCTCATCTGGTAGATCCTCCCAGCTGCAAAGCGTGGGAGACCCATGAAGGAGTGGGGCGACAGGGAAGTGGTGAAGTGGTAGTAAGGTAGAGGGACAAAGTCGTGGGTCCAGAGGGAGACAAGGTGTTGCCTTAAAATAAGTTTCATTTTCTTGTAGGCTTTAGACAAAAGGGTCGCTTCAAGCAGGATTCTATTAGAGCAACTGGTCTCTATCCTGATTATGGGGAAAAGGGGGGGTTGTTCAGGGCTCTAACCGTCATGTGAACTGAGGAATCTAGCGGAAGGTGCCTTCTACATCTCACAGGGTAGTTAGACCAGTGGAGGGAGAGGAAGTTCGGTGGGAGTTTCGTGGGGAACTGGTGGGCAGAGTCCGGGGCCCTTCAAGCGTCGGGCCAGGATTGAAGGAGTGAAGCCTTGCCACAGCTGGATTGGCGGTCAGGGACAGGCAAGATAGGCGGACTCCGGCCAGTGGTCTTCGATGGCCGGCAAGGAGGGCAATGGGGGGGGAGGCAGGCTACATATGAGTGGGCGCCTGTAGCATTAGCGGAAAAACAACTGGCGACCAATCTTTGCACCTGGGTCCAGAAAACTTACATCGTGTCCGTCATCTTTTGGCTAGGAGTGAAGAGGTCAGCCCCGAAGAGGAGGACCGGCCGGATCACCATTGCAGCCAGGGGATAACAGAGAAAGGAGGGGATGCCCTTGCGGGTAGAGGCCATGGACCGACCTAGAGCGAAAGCTCCCTTGGCGAGGGCTACTCTTTAGGAAAACTAGGGGGAAGTGAAGAAGGCAGGCGTGAACCAGTACCCTAGCCACCTGAGTGATTCAGCTGGTGCAAAGCTGTGTGCGTCGTCGGTGATCCAGGCCTTGAACGGGGATCTCTCAATAGGGGAGTACGCCATCGGATAAGCTCAGTTTTCGATATAGAGAAGGGGACTCCTAGTCCGGTGCCCTTGGGTAACAAATTGCCATAGAGGCCCTTGAGTAGTGAATTATTGTTCTCATCTGAGGGGAAATGAAACTGTGACCGCGAAATAATCCACTTAAGACAGAGTAAGACCCCTAGGAATTGCCAGATGCAGCAGAGAGACGTAGATAACGAAGAGCAGGGGGAAGCAGGGGGACCCTTGGGGAGTTCCTATTGAGACCGGGCTTGATACTTGGAGAGACCCTTGAAAGAGGAGGCGGCTGAAGCAGTCCGTGAGAAAAGAGATAACCCATGTTTCAAGGGAAACGGTCACCCCTAGGGAGCGCAGCCTGGTGGTGCGAATTGAGGTGTCGACATTGTCGAAGCCCCAGTTAATATTGAGGAAAAGGGTAGAAACTCTATATTTACGGTCCGCTTGGAGGGCTTTGACGTCATGTGTAAGGGTGGTATAGGCATCAATCTTTGAGATGCCAGGTAGGGATCCGCACTGGTCCTTGTACACTAGGGCCGGAGTGGCTGAATGGGCTGCAAATCTAGAACAGATGATTCTTTTCAAGATATTGGAAATGGGTTTGAGGAGGATGATACCCGTGAAAGAGACAGGAGTTTCGTAGGAGGGTTTTGCCAGATTGTTGAGGATTACTCCTTCTGCTGATTTGAGGGAAGGGGTGAGAAAGCCGGACGCTAGTAGGGGGGACAAGAGGTAAGGGATAAGGTGAGGGAACATTGGGCGGACTTTTGTCCAGAGGCCGTAGGAGATGGTATCAGGTCCCGGCGCCGACGTGGGGGAGCACAAACTGAGAGGTTTTGTCACTTCTTCAGAGGCCAGGAGGGGACCAGAGGGGTCCATCGCCATGAAATGCGGCGAACCAGCAGGGGGTCACGGGGGAAAGAAGTGGTCGTGGAGGGCCTTCTTGATATCCAGGGAGGTGTGGGCCCCAGGTTAGGATGGAAACCTATCCAGGGAGGTTCCAGAGACGGCGCGTCTAGCTTGCCAGATTGACTATGGGTCGGTTGAGGACAGGAAGGAGTCCCAGTGGTTCGGAATGGTCTTCTGAATGGCCTTGAAGTAGGTTGATCTGGCGGCGCTTGCCTCTGCAGGGGGTATGGGGTCATCAATGATCCGGGCTCTTCGAGCACGCCTTGTGGTGACATTGTAGGCTCTTCTCATTTCAGACATTAAAGGGGTCCACCAGGGCTTAGAGTGGATGAAGGGACGGGAGTGAGACATGTTCGAGGTAAGGGCAGAGTGGACTTTGCCAAAGCTTGAACTAAACTATTTGTACAGTTGGGCGGCGGTAGGGGAGGGAGGGGGTGGATCTAATCTTATATTCTGGAGGGAATGAGAGGCAGTTGCCAAGTCCAGCCTAGGCGGAGGGTTGAAATGAGGTGTCGCTGTAGGTTACAAGGTAAGGGACATGGTCTCAGCAAGGGAAGAGGAGAGGCGTTGACCACCCTTACTGGCGCAGCTAGGTGAGATGGAGGTTTGCAAATGCCAGGCCTCAGACTATGGGCCGGGCGTGAACATCAAAAGACAATCTTGTATAAACCCCTGGGGTATTTAGAAGGGAGAAACCCTGGGCGCAGGCAAGGTCGAAGTAGGGGGAGGATAGGGCCATATCTTTCTAGTGGAACTGTCGAAGGGGGTTATCGGAAGAGTGGTGTATGTTAAAATCCTCTATGAAGAGTGTAGGAAAGGACAAGTTCCGAAACAAGACCGAGGGGGAAGCAGTTGGGCGACCCCCTTTTAGAGAAAACATATTGTAGTAGTACACCACTCTCCATTTCCTGGTGGGGGCAGCAAGTGAACAGCGAAAAAACAAATCATGTGAAAAATAACAATTAGAGTTAAGCAAAACCAGGAGTACTGAGGCACGTTCCATGCGAGACATAGACATGTAGGTAGCTACTCGAGGCTTTGTTGACTCAGGAGAAGTAGGTGAAAAAACTTTAATATTAGCAAAAGAGTGAAGGTGGCTGAACTTGGCTGTTGGGTCTTGTATCGCAACAATGTCAATGGGAAACTCAAGTAAAGAAAACTATTAAACAAGGCAAGAAAGACTTTCCAACTCCCCAAGAGTTTGTGCTGCACAATGGATAGTCTAGACGGGATAGCGAAGCTTGCCTCGGTTAGCGACAGTATCGGGCAGAGTTCACGTCAAAGGAGATAGAGAAGGCTATCGGGCCTGCTGTGGGGAGGGGGCCACTTGCTCCTCTGGTGGGGTGGGCCGGGGTGGGTGGCACGGCGGGTGGCACAGGGTTGGAGAGCTTAGGGGTGGTGGAGTCGAAGGGGGGCAGGTATCAGCTCATGAGTGTAGAGGCAGGATTGGGGGCGGATATATCCATCTGATCAGCATTGTCGACACCCTCCCCCTCCTCGGTAGGAGTCAGGGGAGGCCTTCGCGGATCCACAGGGCGGTTAGGGCAGTCAGGGTCAGAAGCCAGGTGTTGACCCTGGCAGTTGGGGCGTCTGAGGTGGGAGGAGGGGTAGCAGCCGGGAACTACTTTGACATTACACTCTTTGTGGCAAGTGGGATTATGGCACCTGTGCTCCTTCCTGGTGTGGTGAAGGGAGCAGAGGGGGCAGATGCGGTGGTCAGTCTTGCATAAAGGAGCTAGGTGCCCGAAGGCAGAAGAGTTCAAGCGAATTCAAAATGGGGATTTCCGGAAGAAGGGTTCGGGCCTGCGATGCTGGGCAAGATAGAATGGTTTAAGGAAATCGTCGAGTAGATCCGAGTTGACAGTGATAATATCTAAGGTAGCATTTTTGCGCCCTCTTGTCTAGGAGTCTGGATTGAGATAGCGGGAGGAAAGTCTGTGAATTCCTTTGGCGTTATGTATAGACTCCAATCAGAAGGGGAATAGTCCCTCATTAGGGTCGGGGTGGAGCCCAGTGGGGAGTTTATCTATAGCGACCTGAACGAAGTTCGGGGCTACCTTGAACGGCTACCATTAAGAGTCCCCTACAGGGAAGGGCAGGGTGAGTGTGGCAGAGAAAGTATCGAAGAAAGGAGAGTATGAAGAGCCGGGTGTGTGTGGGTCGTTGACAGTGAGTGAGACAGCTCCCTTATTACTGACAGAAAGAATAAACGAGGGGGTGAGGGGGGACTGAGCCTCTCTGAGAAGTGAGGCGACGACATCAGAAGCTCTTGCTCTTATAGCTA
>QOVD01000119.1:3405-17536 GCA_003521225.1 Tuber microsphaerosporum | reverse complement strand
GGCTAACTTTGTCTGAGGGGGGGGGCTTGGCTGGGACAGCAGAAGCCGAGGTAGGGGTGATGGCGGGAAAAGTGCTAGGGGCTGAGACTCTAGAAGCAATGTCCCTAAGAGAGCTCTAGGTATCTTTTCCCAAAGAGGGGATGGCCAAGTGGCTGGCATCTCAGGCGATCTGCACCTGGCTGAGTCGGCCATCGAGCACAGCCTAAGTGTCAGAGAGCTCCTCCAGCCCCTCAGGAATTGTGCGGGGAGGAGTGATTGACTTTTCAAGCGCATTGCAATGTCCGGTGAGCGAATCTAGCCCTTGGGTGGCAGATAAGAGCTGAGAGATAAAGACCTCTTCCCCTGGGGTGAGGGAGGCGAGTTCGTCCTCTTTGAGGTTGGGGATGGGTTCGGTGGTGTGTCCAATAGGTTACTTTGTCTGTGGAAGGAATTGGGCGATAGTACGTAGGCCGTGTGAGGGAAGTGGAGTGGGCCCCCTGGAGCAGTGGTGGGAGGATTGGGCAGCGGGGCTGCGGGAGGCCATTAGACCTATGAAGCCTGAGCGCAGGCACGAAATGTGTGTGTGATGGTGAAGTGCACGAGAAGCTAATAGTGTTGAAAATGAGGCAAAAGGTAGGGGAGGGAAAATAGCGAAGGTGGAGCTTGAACCACAACTACATTAGTTCAACTTCAAGAAATATTATCAACCAGCAAAGGAAAATGAAAATGTGGAAACCCTTACTCGAATAGCAGGCAACCCACCAACAGCAGGAGATAGAAGACTCATCAGCACCCCTTAAATCCTACTTCCCAATGAACAATATGGGGAATAAATCAAGAAAATCGAGCTAGTGCAATTCCAAGCCATGGATGAAGGAAAAATCCAACAAGTAAACAAAAAGGACAAACACATACAACAAATCAACAATGCCTTAGACAAGTTAGGTAAAGAAAGGAAAGGAGTAGCCCTCAGATTGTGCCATTCGAAAGAGAAATACCAATGGGACCACAGAATAATATGGATACCAGATGACAAATACCAGAGGACCGCTCTTATCAACAAATACCACCATGTCCTGCAAGCAGGATATGGAGTAACGGCGAAGACAATCAACCTCCTCTACCACAACTGCTCCTGGCCAAATATGCAGGAAACAATCAAATGATATGTTATGATTGTGACACATATTGCCAGACTAGAAGTAGTTCAACATGTATCTTACAGTATATTACAACTAAATGAGCCGTGCGATTGACCATCCTGATGGAAGTCAATAGCAAAGCACTTCATTATTGATCTGCCGATATCGAATGATCATTTCACCAGTTTGGTGGTCGCTAATAGTCCGACAAAAATTAGTCCTTTAATACCATGCTGAAATGATTTATACTCACTGCAGTCACAGTTCACCAATCTATTCCTGAGGGTAATAGTTATACTCCACAGAATTTCAAGAGACATCATTATTGATCGAGGTACAAATTTCACACCAGACTTCAGGAAGCAAACCCCAATGAAAATGGGAATTGAATAACGACTTTGTACGGTATTCCTTCCACAAACAGATGGACAAATAGAATGGACCAACCCCATATTGGAATAATACCTCTGAGCCTGCTTCAATTATCAACCAAACGATTGGGATTAGGCATTATCGCTAGTGGAATTGGCATACAACAACGGATATCAGGAAACCATTCTTAGCACACTATTCAATACAAATTACAGAATCAATGCAGAATACCAAACAATAGATTATCTTCTACAAACTAAGCAAATATCAACATAAGAAATGAGGGAATTATATGACATACTGCCCAGTGAGCTGGTGGCAGCACAATTATGACAGAAAGATATTTACGATCGGTACTGAAAAAGGCATTTGAAACTCAAACCAGGAGATAAAGTCTCATTTTTGCCAGAGAACAACAAAACTACAAGACCATCTCAGAAATTGGACTACAAGAAAATGGAACCATTCAAGATAGTGGCAAAGCTTGGCACTAGTACATAAGGGCTGGTTCTGGTGCCCTCAATGAGGATACAGGACACATTTGACATCTCACTTTTCAAACTATACACAAACAATTGATTTCCCTCTCTGATTCAGACTTCTCATCAGCCAATTGATATAGACGGAGAAGAGAAATACGAACTTGAAGAAATCATCAATTTTCAAATACATTAAAACCACTTGCAATACCGAGCCTAGTAGGCCGGATACTTACCAGAATATATCAAAACCTGGTACCCAGCCAGAATCTTTAACAATCCCAAGCTTGCAGTTCCACAATTCCATTCCTCCTATCCAAGAAAGTTAAGAGTGGGTTCAAGTGGAATTCCTGCAGCCGGCTACAAGAGTACTCAAGGTGAAAGAAGTATAGGGTGATTCAAGCAATCTCAGCTGGACCAATTCACTCCTACTTGTCTGCAATACTCTGGACCTCAGGAATTGTAGCTGGATGAAAATCACTAAAGGTGAAGCAAAATATGGAACGAAACAAGCATCCCAGTCTGTTGTAAATGGGCCGTTATGACAACAACACTCATGTCCACTTCAGCAAATAAAACATTTTGGCACTTTGCTCCATCCTGTGCCTCGTAAGACTCTTGTTTGCATCCTGAATATATATACATTATCTTGCTGTATATCATGGAAAATTACTTTTGGCTAATGCACTAGTAGTTGATTTCAACTTATTTGCACGTAGTGGCACATGCTAATGTCTACCATTTTAGGTACATGCAGGGGTACAAAGTGGGGGAGTCAAATTTTCCCGTCGAAGCATTCAATTATCGATTAATTAGTTTTCTGCTACAGTAAAGGTCTGAAATATTGCCTGTAGCTAGAATGGACTACACTCTATCAGATAAGCTAAAGCATGTTTCTCTCCGAATAATTTCGTTTTTCTCAGGATGAAAACTCATTATCAAGATGCAAACTGGTGTTCAGAATGCAAACTGGGTTCCAGAATGCACCAGGATGCACAGGAAAAGCAAAAGGCAAACTTATTTGTTATGCTGATGCACCTGAGCGAGAAGGCAGGGAATTGATACCCACTGAAACCAAGAAGAAAGAGCATCAATCTCAAAATAGCCTATGAAACCACATGGGCATTAACAGAAACACCTTGACCACTTCCTCCTTCTGCCAAGCAAACACTGGTTAGGGGAGCACACACCGAGATCTCCACATGGGATACATGTTATAAATACAATTGTTAGACACGTAAAATCAATAAGATCGCAGTAAAATACACTCTCAGACCAGGAGTGGACATGAAGCCATTTAGCAGAACAGATGAAGGTACGAAAAGAAGAGAAGCTATGAGAACCAGCTTTGAGAGGGAGAGAGGCGAGAAAGGAGAAAAGGAAAGAATCAAAGGGGAAACGAAAGTTCCAGACAATGAGAGTCTACAAAGGCAAATCTTGAATATACTAAGACACCACCAACACATTTAGAACATGATTCGACTACTAGACCAAAGGATCTGGAATCAAGAAAAACGGATTATAGACAAACAAGGGTAGCTCAAAATAAGATATCTGATGCTAGGAATGAGGCGAATATCCTACAAGAAGGAAGAGAATATCAACACAGGTTTTAGGTGACATCTAAGACGTCTGGGCAATCAGTTGTCTACACTTTGAAGCTAAGCATTGAGGGACCAATGCTAGAGGAGATGGGAGCTAATGTCATGAGCTTGACTAAAGAAGATATGGTTTCACATGGCTCATGGTTATGAGTCACGGGTTTCACACTAGTGATGTGAATTGTGCAAATAACTTATTACTTGTATTATAATTGGTTTAGGTATGTTGCGCAGTTGACTTGTAGAAGTCAGCTGAGGGATTTCAGGGTGTGACTTATTATAAGTCAGGTGATCATATGACTCAAAGGTAAGAGTCATCAGGGTTAGAGTTTTGAGAGGAATGTGTATATAAGGAGTCCGTGACCAGCTGGTAGTTAGTCAAGAACCATCTCCTCTACACCTCTGGTAATTGAAATATCAACATCATGAAAATTATCGTCAACCACCCTCCTCTCTCTTCCCTCTCATGATGGACTTGTTGCCTAGGAATGGGATGCCACAACCCCTGCTCTCCCTTCTGCTCCCCTTCTGATGGCATTGCTCTTGGGCAGTCTTTGTCTTGTTGGTAAACAGTTGCTCCTCTCTCCCATCCCTGCTTTCACATTACTGCCCTCACTTAGTATTTGCATACTGTCGGCAACCCCCTGGTCATATATAGCCTTCTTCAGGTTCAGGTTATCAGTCAAGTAGTGGCTCTGGTGGCTCCGATGCCTGTTATGGTACTCGCTCCTATGAACTCTGTTTGGTAAGGTGGGTCTTATCAAAACACTTGGATCTCATTTCGGTCTGTCAGTCTTGTACTTCCTGATTGAGTCTCCCCCTCCAACATTCTCTCCTTTGACTTCGGCCACCCTCCTTTTTCCAGTTTCATCCAGTTGCTCTGTTACAGCTACAATCTACATCCTGGCTGGTATACTCCTACAAGGTAGCTTAATTCACCCCACTTGGCATTCATCCCTTGAGGTCTTCTTCTTGCAATATGCCTTCTCCTCTACTCCGTCAGGTCTCTGTCTTTTCTACTTGGCTGGCCCAGAGATCTGTTAGTGCTGAGTGTGTGGCAGTGAAACTGGTTGGTTGTATGAGGTTCATACCTACCGCCTCTGACCCTTGGGGCATGCACTACTCAGGGGCTCCTTTTCCGGTAGGGTCTTGGGGCATATCCTTATGCCATACGTCTCAGCTGTACCGGTATCATTGTATGATTCTCCCTCTCCGTGTCTCTCAGCCCCCATTGCTGACCTATATGGTTCAGGTACATTTACCCCTTATGTTTTCTCAGGTCCAGCAGTATAGCCTACATTTTGGTATTGGAGGTCACTTTCTAGCCATGCTTGAAGTGTTCTTTTGTTGAATCAGAGGTTTCTCACTGTCATGTTAGTTTTTCCCTTGGTGGACTGTACATCAGTGGAGGCTTTTGAGTTAATGATTTCTGAACTATTGTTTCCTTTGTAGTTTCTACCCATCGTACCAGGCATTGATGTCTACTTCTACTTCAAAGTGGTTATGGTGTTGGGCTGGATGAGAGGCTTTTAGCACTGGTCATGTAGGATGGACACTTGTTCGAGGATTTTAGCTTTCCTACCTCGCGGTTTCATTAGCTTTTATACCTAGTTAATTCTTACTTGGTAAACGAATAAAATCAATATAAAAACCAAACTGGAGGGTAGTTAGTTCCTTACGCAGTCATCTAAGTACTTTCTTCTACTATCAATTCTATCATTTTCGCTATCTAATACCTGGGAATAGGAGAAGTGTCTCTTAAAGAGTTCTCAACTACATGATAGAAGCAAGAGTCTTCTGCTATCAGAGTAGTGTACAAGATTGAAGACCTTGTTACCTGCTGCAAGTATCGCCCATGAGGCAGGATCGTTACAGATAATAACTTGATTGACTTTTATGAAATGTTGAATTCACTTGAGTCACGATAAAGACTGATATTATTATTTTAGATACCTACACAGTTGCAGCAAGAACTCTATAAGACACACAGGATAGGAGCATAGTTAGTTCTTTACGCAATTATTCACTATTATTTTCTACTTATACTATTACAATACAAATACCTATACCCTCTTAATACAATCTTTGTTCCATACACACAGTATATACCCCTACCTCATATTGGACTAGTAGATAAGAAATCACAGAACAGCAAGACAAGATAAGACTTATGTCTCGACAAGTGAGTACTCAGAAGCCGAGAAAAGACTTGGGTCTCAACAAGTTAATACTTAGAAGAACAACTTTTGTTCTATAATAGTATTATGAAAAGCACATACTACTTAGTAGAGAAATATAACAGATATGTTATTACATGTTGCGCCATATTGTTTTAGAGTGTTTCTAAGAGTTAGGATTGTCCTTGGAAGGAGCTAGTGTGGCTTTTGGTTATGAAATCTCCAAGAGAATGGAAGAGATTGTCTTGCCACTATTGAGCTTTCCAGAATCTAGGGTATCAGCAGCTGAGGCTATGAGAAAACTAAACTATTGTTTGATATCTTGGTCATAGTAAGCGCATTTAGAAGTGCTACATTGGGCTTATAGGAGGGGGTGGGCCTCAGAGAAGTAAGGGATGAGGTGGTAGCAGGGCTAAGTAGCATCAGCAAAAAAACACACTCCCTATAGTGCCTTATGTGGTAGATTTTCAGGGTTTTGTTTAACTACCTGGGTCCTAATTGCAACCTTAAAAATCCCGTTCGGTATTGTTAAAATGATAAATTAATCTTATTTGTGCAAAATATAGAGTATTTTAATCAATGACTGATAGACCTTTTACATACTGTGGTTGAAATATTTGAGACAATAATATTGAACTTGGATATGTAAAAGGTCTATGAGTTACAGCTAAAAATAGCTAATATTTCATGGAAATTAAGATTAGTATCGCCTCTTTAAGTAAACTGACATGCACTATCAGGATTACACAGGATTACACGTGTTTTACCAAAATGTACATCTCAATAATATTGCTACTCTGGGCTCTCAGGCATGAAACTTGCTTTTTGATAATAAGAATGTCAGGCATGGCTTAGGTGGTGACTGCAGTGTAGTAGACCTGGCAGAACCGGGGTTGGAAGATGTCAGGCTGGATAATGCAGAAGCTAAAGTGGTAAGACCAAGAATTATATCAAATTGGTTCAAATGAAAAGACACCAAAGTAGAAACCTGTGTAGCCTATAGGGGATGGAAGAAGAGTACTACATGGAAAATGTCAATACCGGCATCCAGACCTATGATTCCTCAAGGAGAATGCAGAGATGAAGAATAATTATAGATACCGCAAGGGATATTGCATCATGCTCTGCCTTCAACATGATGTGAAATCTTCAAGTATGCATATCCAGCTTGATGGATGACCAGCCAAGAATTTAATTGATAAACATCAGATGAAAACCAAGCAGCTCTTAAAGGGAGGTTAAGGTAGCACTGAGCTACAGAGTAGCCCTGACTGAAGAGTAGCTGGAGGACCTCTCTCATTCAGACTTCCAGTATTCTAAGACAAATTATCAATAAGGTGAAATACTGTATTTTCTTTACAAAGTTGAACTCCAAGTAGCAAGTTTGAATAGTAGTATTATAATAGTTGTTACACAAAACTATATTGTTTTACTTGGTTAGAATTGGAAAGAATTTTAAATGAAAGATCAATAGGTAGTACAAAGCATGATGAGTTTTAATGTGACTGATATATACCTTATACCTGTCTGTAGCTACCTTGAAGTCCGACATCATACACAATTCAGAATAGTAATACCTCAAACAGTGATAGTGGAATCAGGCATTCAATTCATATATTGCAAAGGTGTAAAGACTACTCTGAGAAGCATGAGTGACTTAATAAATAATTATACAACTGAGACATATCTTATACCAGTGTGTAGCTGGTGTGGAGCCCATTAACCTCCTACTATGATATCCAATATTGTTTAATGTAGTTTCAGAGATATCTGTCCTCAATATCTGAGAAAGAGAACCCTGTAACTTCATAAATCATAATAAAGTTGGATTAATCCTATACTAGGGTATAACTAGTCTCAAGCCTAGCATAATCCGAGTGTCTGATTCCAAATCAATTAAGTAGTTGTAGTATAGCATTCTGATAGAATGTCTTTTGATACAAGTGGAAGGTAGAGAATGAGGTCTAGAGTTATATTATCTATCAACCTGAGTACTTAGAAGTAGCAAGTGTGTCAACCAGCCAGTTTCATATTTATCACTTGCCTTCAAACTGCAATAAGCTGGCATTGTCTGTCTCTGAAAGATTATATTCTAAAAATAAAATACCTTGCTACTTTTAGTACAAATCTAAGCTCAAGAGTACAGTAGCTTTGTCACTTGACTCACATACTAACTATATTATCCTTGCCAAGGCTTGCCCCTTTGAATGTAGAATGCTAGACTGGACAGGTATTAGACTTAAAGAAAGCGGAACCCATGTTGTACAAGGACAATTCTAGAAGAAAAGACAATAGGTTGTCAATCTGATAGAGGTATAGTATTGTGAACTGGATCTATCAGCAAAAAGCAGGCTTCCCCTTGTGTCCTGTAAGCTTGTGTTTTACATTTTGTTGAATCACCTAGATCCTAATTGCAATATTAAAAATCCCATTAGTTATAGTTAAAAAGACAATATTAATCTTATTTTCTGCAAAAATATAGGCCATTTTTATCAATAACTGATAGAACTTTTACATACTAGTACTTTAGTTGAAAAATTGGAGCCAATAATATTCAACTTTAGTATGTAAAAGGTCTGAGAGTTAAAGCTAAAAATAACTCATATTTGACAGAAATTAAGATTTGTATCTGTGCTTTAAGTGATCTAACAGGCACCATCAGAACTACACAGAATCCCACGAGATTTACCAAAATGTAAAACTCAATGACATGACTCCAGGAGCTCACCAGTGTGAAATCTTGTTTTCGCTGATCTCCAGAAGCATTGGAGGTAACTCAGTGTAGCAACTGAGCTTCAAATCCAGTTTGATATTACAGTATGCTTCCAAAAGGTCTAGATATGTTAGATTCAAAATTTAGGTTATAGGTATCCTAACAGACTATAAGTATATCAGACACATGACTTATTTTTGCTAATATACTCTCAACAATAAGAATTACGAAATCATTATATGAATTACAGGATAATAATAAGCTATTCAGACTTAGATATATCTGCTCTCCTGTAGCATGTCTTCTCCGATTTTATCATACGAATAGTACAAAATACTGCCAAAGCAACTACATCTTTTTATACTAAATTTCATTCTGATGACTAAGAAATGGTTTCTCTTTCTTCCAACATGCTAAATCTATAATACTAGAAAGTAAGCATAGAGGAAAAAAATAATGCCTACACGTGGAAGATTAATAGTTACCATCTGAGTTGTAGCCTATCAATCAGAACTGGCAGGGAGAATACCAAAGCTAAGAGCAAGCTGTATATTTTAAATTGGTATCAACCATGATTCTATGAATGAACATCTATTAGACAGAGAAGTAAGTTGAAGTCAAGTATAGTTACGAAAAGAGGATACCGTAGTTGATAACAAAATAACTCACACTAGATGATATCTGTGATGATCTTCTCCTGTAGGTGAATACATGCAGCAGATAACACTTGCTTGTTATTATTCACTACTTCTGATAGTTGAACACTCTTGCTCCTATTGTGTGGTTAAGAATTGCTAAAAGATATTTCTCTTATTCCTAGGAATCATGATAGTAAAGATAATTGAATTGATAGAATAAGGAAGTACATAGATGGTTGTGTGAGGAACTAACTATCGGACAGTTTGTTAGGTTGTTATTTTTTAGATTTTATTCTACTGATACGTAAGAACTAACTAGGTATGAAAGCTGACTAACACCACAAAGCTATGAAAGCCAAAAACCTCCAACTACTGTCCATCCCTTACGAGCAATGCTAAAGCTCTCTGACCCTGCCCAACAAAATATCTACTTTGAGTAAAAGTAGATATCAAAGTCAAGTACTATAGGGAAAAACTCCAAAGGAAACAACAGGCCAGAAAAGCACGAACTGAAACCCTCTACAGATGTGCAGCCCAACAAGAGAAACACCAAAATGAAAGTGAGAAATCTATTAACCAACAAAAGAAGACTTCAGGCACAGCAAGAAAGTAAACCCCAATACGAAAACGTAAGCTATACCACCTGACATAAGCAAACAAGAGGGGTAATAATACCAGGACCATATAGACCGTCAACAGGGGCGGAGAGATACTCAGAAGTAGACCCATGTGACGATGGCGGTGCTGCAGAAACGTGTATCATCTAGAAAGGCCCTAAGAGTCCACCTGAAAAGAGGACCAGGAGGTCTGCATGCCTCAAGGGGCAGAGGCTGTAGGTATGAACCGTATTAAAACCAGCCAGTTTCACTGCCATGCACTCAGCAATAATTAATCCCAAGGTGAGGAGAGGAGAAGGGACAGGGACCTGGAGAAGCTGCAGAGGCTCAAGCCATACTCGAAGGAGACCTAAAGGCGGGGATGCCAAGGAGGGTGAGAGGAGGAACCTGGTAGTAAGGAACTAGCCAAGGAGTAGATGGTAGCGGTAACAGAGCCACTGGACAAGACCAGGAGGAGGAGGCTGGCCAAGGCCAGAGGGGTGGATGGCGGAGGGGTAGACTCAATCTAGAAGAGGGACACTGAGCGACCATAGCGAGATGACAGTTTTTCAATGATGCCGCCCTTACCAAAGAATGTTCCTAGAATGTAGTGCCATACCAGGATGCAGAGCAATTGGGGTCACTACTTCAGCGGTTGCCCGAAACAGGAGAATGCCATTGAGGAGAGTGGGGTTGTCAACTGTGTGTGAATGCTAAGCGAGGGGAGCAAAGCAAATGCAGGAAAGGAGAGAGGAGCAACTGTCAACTCACTCAACACAGACAGCCGGAGAGGAATGCCATTAGATGGGCAAGAGAGGGCAGAGAGGGGATGTAATGTCACCCTTCTAAACTTCTGGGCCATCATAAAATGTGAGAGGGGAAAGGATAGTTCACGATAATTCTCATGGAGTTGAGATTTGAATAACTCGAGGAATGGAGATGATGGTTCGTAGCTAAATATATTACTTTTCTTTGTTTTTTATATATCATGTGGTTTAATTACAATTACTTAGATTTAGAGACTAAGTACTGCATAGGCTATTGGAAAGGAAAGCCCCAAACCCTGCCGAGAACAGTGGAAAATTCTGTCAGCCCAAGGACCGATGGTCTGGGACCAACTGGACGATCTCACCCTCAAGAAATATCAATCTAAGTAGAATATTACATCCCAACCCAAGGAACACAACAGATAACCGAGGCAATACAATGCGCAAACCCACCGAATCCAAGAGGTGTACTCATAGGCCGACAATGGGGGTGGTAACGATGGATGGAGGGCCGACTTACTCTAGAGCCAAGTGTAGGGAGGACTGATAGCTGTAACAGAGCCACTGGGTCATTGGAACACAATAGAAAAGGCTGGAACAGAGATGTTGGTGAAAGAAGCTTTCCCCATCAAGTGTCGAGCTCTTGAGATGAAATGATATGTGCACCAAAGTCAGAATACAGTAATACTAACCGTGAACGTAGAAGGGAGGGTTGCCGGCCAAAGGTGGGTCGGTAAGAGAGATGGAGCAACATTGGGAAGAGGAAGAAGATAAGAAAAGAGGCACGCAACGGCCCCTAGGAACAAGCTTTCCCACAGCGAGATCAAGATAAAGGCCAAGGGGGTGGAACGGGAGCTGTCCTAGGTTGAAGCAAAAGAAAGGGCAGGCTTTCGTAGATGGAGTGGAAGATAAGTTCTCATGGTGTTGAGATTTCAATAGCTGGAGGCAAAGAGGAGATCATTCGTTACTAAGTATCCAACGGTTGGTTTATTATTTTTTATCTTTTTTTTTTTTATCTCATATATTAGTTGTTTTAAGGTACAAGAAATGACATGCATACTGAGATATGGCCAAATCAAAACCCACAAACACAAACTAAAATCAAAAGAAACAAAACTAAAAATAAAAACTAATCCTGCAATGCACATGAATATATGCACACTTGATATGGTAACAAAAACCAAGTATCAAGCGAACAAACATAAAATTTTATCCATGCAAGGAAAATACAAAACCAAATCAAAAACCTGACTCCAAGCATCCATGCGAAGACAGGGGCATGTAACGATCCTTCCCTCCAGGCGATACATGCAGCAGGAAACAACTTCCGAGACTCAGGTACACTACTTTGATAGCCGTACACTGTTGCTCCTATAATGTAGTCGGGAACTTGCTAAGACACACTTCTCTTTATTCGCCGGGAATTTGTATTAGTAAAGATATCTTGAATTGATAGTATAAGAAAGTACTTAGATTGTTGCGTGAGGAACTAACTAGTACAGGGTGTATTTTTTGGTTTTTTTTTTTTATATCAGGTAACTTAATTTCCTACTACAAGGGTCAAAGACTACCTGAAGCGGTATCTATGGTAAAGAAAAGCCCCAACCCTGCCGATAACACTGGAAAAAGCCATCACCCCAAGTCCCTATGGTTGGTGACCAACCACATAATCTTGCTTTAGGAAAATACAAAATGCTCTCTCAAAAGACAAGAAGAAGACAAAAGGAAAACCAGCAAGCAGCACAACCCCCAGCAACGCCGAACGATCAGCCAGCCTAAAATAAACAATGCCAAATTTATATCGCAGTAACTAACCTAAAGAAAACCAAAGGTGTCAATAGCCGATAGGGTCCGCGATGGTGGAAACCAACCGGCCGAGGAGAACATTATATGCCAACCCAAGAAACGAAATTGTTAACGGAGGCAGTGCAATAGCACTAGCGACCGAAACCGAGGAGTGCCTCAATAAGCTGCAAAGGGCGGGAGGTGGACGGGGGGCCGACCTGGCGAGAAACGACCTCAAAAAGAAGTGATAGCTGTAAGAGAGCCAGTGGACCAAGATTGGAGTAGGATCGACGGAGGGGTAGCCAACTAACTAGAAACAGCCAAGAAACAGGCCAAAGGGAATGATTATCGAAAAATGCCGCGAAAGGCGAGAGCCGAGATGTAACTGAACGAAGCTGTCCCCATTAAGGGTCGAACTCGGGAGACGAGAAGTACTCTTACTAGAGTCCGGACAGCGTAACACCTACCGTAAACGTGGAAAGGAGGGTTGCCGAGGATGTGTAAGTCGCTAAGCGAGGCGAAGGAACAACGAGAAGAGGATGAAGAACGAGAGGGAACCACACAACGGCCCCCAGAAATAAGCTTGCAGAGAGCAAGATAATGATAAGGGCCGAGGGGGGGGCAGGGAGCTGTCCTAGGCCGAAGCGAATAAAGGAACAGGCTTTCGTGGGTGGAGTTGACAATGATATTTCATTATGTTAAAAGTTGAATCGCCAGAGGTGGAAAGGAGATCATTCGCGGAACTAGACAAGGGATTTTTTCTTGTTTTTATATATTTTATTTTAATAGATTTATGTCGTTTGCTAAGTAAGAACTAACTAGGTACGAAAGCTAACTCAAACCGCTAGGTATGAAAGCTAAAAAGCTCCAACTACTGTCCATCCCGTGCGCCCGGTGCTAAAACCCTTTGACTCTGCCCAACAACATAACTACTTTGTGTAGAGGTAGAAATCAAAGTCCGGTACTATAGGTAGAATCAACAACGGAAACAACAGGCCAGAAAACTTAGAACAAAATGACCTCCACAGACATGCAGCCCAACAAGAGAAAAACCAAAACCACAGTGAGAAACCTATGAACCAACAAAGAAGACTTCAAGCCCAGCATGAATGAAACCCACAATACCAAACAGTAGGCTATACTATCGGACCTGGGCACACATAAGGGGTGATGATACCCGGACAATAAAAGGCAGTCAACAGGGGCCGAAGGAATCCCAGCGGGAGATCCATACGATGAGCCACTGCGGCGGAGCCGTGTGGCGTAAGGATATGCCCTAAGAGCGGAACGGAAAATGAGACCCAGAAGGGTGCATCCCCATGGGGGCAGAGGAGGAGTGCCGAGGAGGGCAAGAGGAGGAACCTAGATTTAGGGTACCAGCCATGGAGCGGATTTTAGCTGCAACAGAGTAATTGGAGGAAACCGAGAGGAGGTGGGTGGCTGGAGCCAGAGGGAAGAATGGCGGAGGGGTAGAGCCAATCAAGAAGTGCCAGCCCGACCAACCGAAGCGAGATCACAGCTTTTCGACGATGCCGACCATACAAAACAGGGTTCCCCAGATATAGTGCAATACTTGGGGGCAGAGCCACCGGGGCCACTACTTCACCGATAGCCGGAAACTGCAGAAGGCTATTGACGAGAAAGGGGTTGACAACCATGTGCAAGGGCTGAGCGAGAGCAGGGAAGTGAAAGTGGGGAACGACAGTGGAGCGACCGTTAACCACTTAGACAAAGACTGCCTGTGAATAATGCCATCAGAAGAGGAACAGAGGGGAGAGGGGGGATGTAGCGTCACCCTACTAGGCAACTAGGCCATCAGAAGAGGGGAGAGGGGGAGGGTGGTTGACGATGATTCTCATGGTATAGAGATTTCAATCGCCGC